>PVJC01030673.1:0-21065 GCA_004026665.1 Murina feae
TAATAAATATTATATTGTATGTTATATACATATAACTTTTTCCACAGATCACTTATTTTATTTGTATTTCTAAATTATTTTATTTTTCTACAAAATCTAAAATTTAAAAAACTGCCATTCTACTTAGTTGTAATTATTTACGTGTTTTTAATGCCATGCAAATATGGCAAAGAGAAACATTGGCTATGCAAGAAAAATAAAATTGAAATCACCTAGAGATGCATTCCTGACATGAAAAGAAGTTTCCGTTTGTAAAGCTTTATTACTGTGCTTTGTCAGTGATTACAGTGTTTTAGGCATCCTGACGTGTACTAAAGAAAGGCCACGATCTTACAGAGAAAACTTTGGTCATTACAATTGCTATAATGACGAAGAGAAATGTTTGAGTGCAGTACAATACATTCCATGATTTAAGTGACAATAGAGTTTATAGGTTATTAGAGACACTAAAAAGGCTTTTCTGCCCATTGTGCTTTGCATATGCTTTTCTTAGAAAATAATTTGCTTATTCTTTGGCTGCTTGCCATTCAGTAGATATTCAGCAGCCCATTTTAGTGCTCAGTAATTCCTAGTGCTCAGCAGGACTTGTGTACAAAGCTTTAAGAGAGTTCTGACGGCAATAGCGTGGCTGATTGCCAAGGGCTTGCAATGACTGATGGTGACATTGTTTAAATGCGGAAGGATTTTTATATTCCTAGTGCTATTCTTGGGTCTTCTGTCCTGCTCCTTCTGCTTCTAATACTACTCTTGGCACTTACTATTACTGTCATTATTGTTATTATTGTTTCTGTCTTCATTATAAACAAATACTCTATATGTTTATCGGACACAGGGTTCAATTTTAAAGTAAGAATATATAAAAGTGCTAGAGGTCCAGGGCACAGATTTGTGCACCAATGGGTCCCTCGGCCTGGCCTGCACAATCCAGGACCTCTCGGGGATGTCAGAGAGCTGGTTTTCGCCCAATCCCAGCAGGCCATGCCGAGGGACCCCACTGGTGCACAAATCCAAGCACTGGGCCTCTAATATGCATATAGGATCTTTGGTTAGTCTCTTTCTTTCCCCCCCCCCCACCCCCCACCTTTTCTGAGATTCATCAGTCTCTTCCATGTTTCCATGCCTGTGGTTTCTACTCCTGAATTGAGCTTCTGCCCTCTGGTGGTCAGTGTGTGTCACAGCTACCAGCCAGTCAGCTGGTTGACTGGTTGCTTAGGCTTTTATAAATATAACTAGGGGCCCGGTGCACAAAAATTTGTGCACTCGGGGTGGAGGGAGTCCCTCAGCCCAGCCTGCCCCCTCTCACAGTCTGGGACCCCTCAGTGGATGTCCTATGATGGCTCCAGTCTGCCAGGCGCCTTTTGTGTGTATATGTGTGTGTGTCACCACTGGGGACCTGCCCCCAGCCGCATCTGAGGCTCGGAGCAGTCCTCCTGTGTGTGTCTACCTGCCGGGGGCCTGCCCCCAGGCACACCATGGAGGCTTGGAGCAGGCACCCCCTCTATGTTGATCTCTCAGACTCTTGCCCTCCCCTTCATGTTGTTCTCTTTTTTGAGCTGCGGCCAGGGCTGGGTGCTGCCTGCCTCCCAAGCTTGCCTACTGTCCATCTTCCTCCAGCCACCAGAAAGCAGGGAAAACCCCGCCTCGTGGTCAGGTCAGCCTTTTCCTGCTCCCTGATCCCCAGGAGGGACCTGGGAAGGTGCCAAGCAGGCCGCCGACTCTTTCCCACTCACCCGTCCCTGCTGCCTTCCTTTCCCAATTCCTGGTGCCGCCAAGGGGTCTGGGGAGCTGCCAAGCAGGACCTCGGCCCCTGCAGCCTTGCTTTCCCTCTCTCCGATGCCCCGCAAAGGGCCTGGGAAGCCCACCAAGCAGGCCGCCGACCCTGCCGCCTCTTACCCACTTCCCGGTGCCCCTCAAAGGGCCTGGGAAGCCCACCAAGCAGCCTGCCGACCCCCTGCTGCCTCTTACCCGCTTCGCGGTGCCCTCCAACCCTGCCGCCTCTTTCCCACTCACGGGTCCTGGGTCCTGTGCTGTCCTGCCCTGTAGCCGCTCTTTGCACTTGGGAGGTCCCTCAGCCCTGCCTGTGCCCTCTCACAGTCTGGGACCCCTCGGGGGATGTCCACCTGCTGGCGTGCCTGACCAGCCTGGGTGACGGGCTTTTAGGCTGCCCACAGCTTCCATTGACCCAACATCCCAGCAAGGCTGGTTGGACGCAGGTTCTGAGGTTTATCTCCTATAATTGATACACTGTTCCTTTAAGCTGAGGTAAGGAAACCTCCTCTGCTTCACCTCGCAGCACAGAATCTATAATGAGACTTCATTACTCTTAGTAAGTCAGGCCAGGCCTGTTCCCTTCAGCTCTCGAGGATTCTATGATTGTTACATTATTGAAACATGTTTCGGAACCTCCCCGCCATGGGCCGAAAACAGTATCGCTTTCGCTCCTGCTGCAACAGACACTGCCTAAACGTTTACTCAGGTCCGTGAGTGGCGGCCTCCATTTTGGCTGGGCTAATTTGCATACAGTCGCTCTGATTGGCTGGTGGGCGTGGCTTACCCTGTCTCGGAGAAACGGTTACTTTTACTATTTCGCTTTTATTAGTTTAGATTTCAGATTAAAATAAAAGAACAGCATAGCATAAAACTCACAATAGCCTGCAGATGCCACATCTCTATGCCCATTGCCCTTTAAGAACTGCTAATATGGCCCTAACTGGTTTGGCTCAGTGGATAGAGCATAGTTCTGCAGACTAAAGGTTCCCAGGTTTGATTCCAGTCAAGGGCATGTACCTTGGTTGCGGGCACATCCTCAATAGTGGGTGTGCAGGAGGCAGTAGATCGATGTTTCTTTCTCATGGATGTTTCTAACTCTTTATCCCTCTCCCCTTCTCTTTGTAAAAAATCAGTAAAATATATTTAAAATAAATAAATAAAAACTGCTAATATGAAAGTAAATTGGAATATTTATTACCAGTCTTGAGCTCATTTTGGCAATATATTTCACATGTGTGTATTAAATAAAAACACATATACACTTTAGCCAACAATTCTACCTCTGATACATATGCTTAAGTAAATAAATTAATATACAAATAGAGCAAATGTATAAATTGCTCATTACAGCTTTCCTTACATTTGTATCAAGGTGGTAATTGTCTATGTTCAAGAAGAAACTGCTTACTACAGTACAGTTCAGTCATGTGTAGAATATGATTTTGAAAATATGTAGACATATTTGTTAACATGTAAATATATCTAAAATATATAAAAATCAGCCCTGACCGGTTTGGCTCAGTGGCTAGAGCGTTGGCCTGCGGACTGAAGGGTCCCAGATTTGATTCCGGTCAAGGTAACATGCCCAGGTTGCAATCTCTATCCTCAGTAGAGGGCGTGCAAGAGGCAGCTGATCAATGATTCTCTTTCATCATTGATGTTTCCATCTCTCTCTCCCTCTCCTTTCCTCTCTGAAATCAATTAAAGAATTTTTTGAAGAAAAAAGATATTAATAAACTCGTGGATAAGATATATAGTAATTGAACTTGGGAAGTGAGGGAGAAAATTAAAAAGAAAGTCCACAGTAGTAAAACTAAGCAGCATATCTAAATGTGTGTGCTACGTGAATAGATTGCCTCTGAATAAATATATATATATATATATATATATATATATATATATATATATATATATATATGAGAACAGTCACTGGTAGGTAAGATGACGAATGACTGATTTTCCTCTTTATACTTTTACTTATGTGATAATTTTCAAATAATACTTTTCTGATAATAACAATCAATATTGTTAAAGCAAGCAACTGGAGCTACAACATAGCTCATACCTTAATTTCTTGATTGCTGAGTTCTGGCTACAGTGCATATATTGAGACTCTAACTAAATTCCTCAAGTTTCTCTACTGTGGCTTAGAGAATGGGTTAGAGAAGGACCAGAATGTACATACTCCAGAGAAAAGAATGCATTCTTAATCTTAAAATTCCTAAATCTTACATTTATGAGACTATGAGAACTTATTTGTTTTGTTTAGTATTCTCATCTTCAGGATATATCATATTGTTTTGCAACAGATAATATGTTCTATAATAAGAATGACTAAACTATTACTTTTTTTATAATCAAATCTCTCCTTTTAAGACTTTCTCATAGTGTGCCTTCATTCTGTTAGCCTTAAGCAGGCATACCTACTTTGTATCATTTCCTGGGAGTGTTTTCATGGTTGCCTTACATGGACTGCTTCAATAATTCTTCCCATGAATCCCGAGCGCAGGGTCTCCGAGCCAGCCTTGGAGTTCTCCTTCTCGCTAACTTGATTCATAATTTCCCATCAGTGCACTTCACACCTGGGTCATGCTCCACTTACTTCTCAAATGACAAATTGCCTGCTAGAAGCAGTTGCCTGAGATTGACAAAAAGAACCTTTCAAACCATGAAACTATATTTAGTTCAAAGATAGATAAGATTATGTAGCTCAAAAATAAGATATTTTAAAATTCTGGGTGTGTTTTTTTAAGTCTATATATGGAAACATTATAAATATTATGTTGAATTAGCTATTTTCAAAATTAGTAAATTGCAAGAATACTAAATAGAGTTTAAAAATGAGAATTTACATATTTTAATACTAATTCTAAAATAGTTGCTATTAATTTCTGTGATTAGAGGCAGACTTAATCCCTCTAATGAAACATATATACAATAAAATACATATATTATCGTCCTAATAACGGCAAATAATTAAGACCAAAATCTTAGAGATATGTAAGAAATAGAACCAAATATAAGAGAGTTTTATATAATATGGATCAGGTTGCCTTGTGGGTCATACAGATTTGAACTTGCCAGAGATGTCCCGGTTGCTACAATTCATTTACCAGGCCTACTTCATCGATGATTATAGTAATTTAATTTTGATATGTTCAGAAATATCAGTGACATTAACATAATGATAATAAACCCTTAGGCAATTTGAAGCTCATTGTACTATGCTGTACATTAATTAAAATCATATTTGATATCATTTAAACGTGATGAATCTATTGCTGAAGTCATTTAGTATATATTTTAATAATTATACTTTCTATTTTAGAAAGAATTCAGATAAGAAATGCATTTTTGTATAATTAAAAATAAACATCCCTACATTTTCAGCAATGACTAAATTCTGCCATCATAATTAAATTCTTATTTACTGTAGTCAATTAACTTAATGACTAAAAAGAGTTAATAAAAGCCAACACATATTTCTCCTAATCTATATTTTCCTTAGTATCTGCAAAATAAAATACATATCATGCTTATGTTATGAAATTAAACTATTAATTTCAATATTTTTAAATGGCTGTAAATTTATCATAAGATGAACAATAGAATAAGACTGACTAAACTGTTACTTTTATTTTGTAAAAAAATGACTTGACCACAACATTTTAGAGTAAAATTATATTTTTGTAAAGTTTAAACCAATTAGAATCTGTTTTCACAAATTTAATTTTCAGATCAGGGTAATACTTAAAATTTTTAATGTTTAAACCACATTTATAAAGAGGTACTTTAGTTAAGATCCCCTCCTTCAAAATTGTGTGACAATAACCCTTTCACAATTGTGTAATAAGCATTTAATTTAGGAATTTTATAAAATGAACGTTTTTGTAAAATTCCATATGAGCCTGACTGGTGTGGCTCAGTGGTTGAGCGTTGACCTATGAACCAGGAGGTCAGGTTCAATTCTCGGTCAGGACACCTGTCCCGTTTGCTGGCTTGATCCCCAGTGTGGGGCATGCAGGAGGCAGCCAATCAATGATTCTCTCTCATCATTGATGTTTCTATCTCTCTCTCCTACTTTCTTCTCTGAACTCAATACAAATATACGTTTTTTTAAAAGTCAAAGAATTTCCATATGAAATAATTCCAACAGCAATCTTAAAATGACTTGTCTTAAAATATCAACATTCAGCCACTTTTACAATCATTCCATCACAGAATTGGAGGAGTTTGAAACCCAGTGATTTTCTAGTGTTGACTCCTCAAGCTGAGGCAGCCCCCCAGTGCTCCGTCTGATAGCACACCAGCCACTGCTTCGGTTACTTTTTAAATATATATCTTTTATTGATTTTTTTTTTTTTACAAAGAAGAAGGGAGAGGGATAGAGAGTTAAAAACATCGATGAGAGAGAAACATCAATCAGCTGCCTCCTGCACACCCCCCACTGGGAATGTGCCTACAACCAAGGTACATGCCCTTGACCAGAATCGAACCTGGGATCTTTCAGTCCTCGGGCCGACGCTCTATCCACTGAGCCAAACCGGCTAGGGCTGCTTCAGTTTCTTTTATTACGAGTCCCTAGAGCTATTAAAACGCACTTCATCCAAATGCTGTAATCTCCTCTAGTTCTTCCTAGCTGAAAGATATTTTAAAAATTTGAATAAGATAATGCACTTCAGAATATCACGCTCACATATAACAACTAAAGGAATAAAGCAACAATCAGTTTGCCAACAAAATGAATTCAGGAAAAATAAACTGGGAGAAAATTTTAGATGCCGTTATCTTTCTTATCTGGACTCTTTGGGGGGAAAAATCGATGCTAGGAATCACAGCTTTATTAACAGTTTAATTAATTAAGCAATTCATTACATCACCTCTGCACATAATGCAAAGCTTCAGTGAGTGCTGTTCTTAGGTCTTGATCACAGAATAATAGTAATGGCGTCATCTGGAGATGTTTTAAGCCATCTTTGTTGATGCTTCTGGAAGATTGGCCTTCTCCTTTTGGCGTGCATTTCAGCATGCTACCATTGTCCTGCAGTTTTCTGGTGTTCATTTGTCACACTGACAGAAACCAGTTTAAAATTTAAATCCATATCCCTCCTGAATCCCATAAAAGAGTTTGTGGGCCAAAGCCGGTGCGATGACGGATGATGCTCCCGTCAGGAGCCAGAAGATCCAGCAAAATGGCTCAACAAGTTTCTTAACAAGATAAGCAATAAGGCAGATTACAGAGAAACAAATGACTTATCATAAGGCTGCTTCCACGGCATCCTTCATATTTGTCCCCTAAAGACATTTTCACAAATAAAGCATTTCAAAAGTAGGCAGCAGTCCCGCAAATGCATTTTATTTAATATCCTCTTAGCTCATTCCGTTTACAATTTGTAAAGAATGAGCACACAATGGAAACACATGGTGAAATTCCTAAAAAAAAAAAAATGTTTTAATTTAATGAAGCTATTTTTCTATCTCAAAGATAGCTAGAATTTGATCTTGTACTAGCTCCCTATGATTTTATTCATGATAATGACCCAGTAACTTTTGTTTACAAATTTCCAATATCAAGACTATTGCCCTTCAAAGTGTTCTTTTAAAATAGAGTCTCTCAACATCTAAGCCGTGGAGAGTTATTGTGGCGTATTCTCATTTAGCACAAGCCATAGAAAAAACATGTGTTATTCTCAGAGATTTTTTTTTTCTAGCTGCATAGTTAAGCCCTCTAGAAAAGTCTCCGAGAGTGCATATGTGCTTCCAAATCTCAAGTCCAAGTGAGGGGAGAGAGGCTTCCCACCACCAATAGCAAGGATTCGGGCACCAGCAGGTGGTCCTACAACTCAATTCTGATGCTCTCGACCCAGAAAGAGCACCTGACGAAGCAAGTGAAGGGTTCAGTCCTACACGACGGCTGCCCCCACACCTCACACAGCAGCCAGCCACAGGCGCAGGCTGGGCCTGTGCTTCTGAGCCCCACGCTGCAGATCCAAGGTCCCCGGGAGCTCTCCCTTGGACTTCAGAAGGAGGTTGCAAGTCCAGTTTGTTGTCTGGACTTTTGATTGTCTATAAATCAGAGTTCCAAGACCCCATCTAAGGGTGCTAGGACTTTGCTGTGAATCAGGAGGTCACAAGTTCGATTCCTGGTCAGGACCCGGGCCCAGGTTGCAGGCTCGGTCTCCAGTGTGGGGCGTGCAGGAGACGGCTGATCAATGATTCTCTCTCATCAAATTCAATAAAAACAGATTTTTTAAAAAGTTCTTGAAAGTAATATTGAACCCATGCAATATTAATGAAGTACTAGGCAATAGTATTGGTGATAATGTTATTAAAATTAACACCTAATAAGTGAAAGTGAAGCTATGAATAAATGCCAGATTCTATGGAGAAGGGATTTCAATCACGTTTCCTTAATCTCACTGAGCCTAATTCTACTGTGAATATTAATACTCTCTGTTTAATACTGAGAAAGCGTGGTAGGCTGAGTAATGACCTTGCCCTAAAAGTCCATGCCCCAATTCCCACACACTGTGAATGCCACCACACATGGCAAAAGGGCTCCCTGTGTGCTTAGTGAAGGGTCTGGAAAGGAGAGGATTATCCTCGGTCAAGTGGTCATGCTGATGTGAGCCTAGGGACCCTTGTAAGGAGGAACAGTCCCTTAGAGAGACAGGAGTGGGAGACCTGGAGATGTAACCGCTGGCTGTGCGGACAGAGGATTCGGGGGGCCACAGGGTGGACGCAATGCAGCTCTCGCAGCCACAAAGGACAGGTTGAAGGAGAGTCTCCCCTGGGAGCTTGCACGAGGCAGAGCTTTGCCCTGAGCCCAGGGCTGCTGCTTTAGGACAGCTGAGCCCCAGACGTGTAAGCAAATGCACTGAGTTAAGCCCAAGGGTTTGTGATGATTTCTTAGCAACAGCTGTGAGAAACAGATACCTTTCCAACTCCTTTTCAATGCCTAAGCTGGAACGCTTAAGTAGCTCTATGTATTTTATTGCTGTGTTTGATTCTGAATTCCTGTGGAGCTCAATTGTAACTTGCAATATTGATTCTTGATGCCATTTTACCTCATACACTTAGTATCGAAGCATGTTTCAATTTGGGCATCTCTGAAAGGAAGTTATTGGGCCTAGGGAGTCCCCCGGTGTATTTATTTTCACACTTTCTCCAGACTTCCTCGCTGGGAGAGCATTCTGCCAGGATGTCAGATACAGATCAATAATATCGGCCCAAGTGCAGAGATGATCATCAGCACAAGACCGTCGACAAACTCTCACGCTCTTGGGCAAGAGAAACTGCATTTTTGATTCCGCATTCCTTCAGGAAATGCTGTGAGTCAGCGCCAGGCAGGGAGGCTGCTCCTGGGAAGGATTGTCCGCAGGGGCCTTGACACCGGGCACATGTTTCCATGCAGGAGAGGCGACATCCAGGGCCTGGGCCTTGGCCACTCGCAGAGATAACACATCGATAAAATAATACAATCAAACACTCAGATGGCAAGATCTTTAAAGCAAGAAATACATTACTTAAATTATTGAAGACAGCGGTGGACCGTGCCATTTAGCCAGAGGATAATGAAATAGTAAGTAAGGCACCTCGAAATCGTGCCTTAAGTATTGGGAATTTACCTTTCTCTTAATTATGTCAGGGTTGGTTTTTTTCTTTCCTATGGAAAGAAAAATGAACTAGCAGAAGTCAAATGCTTCTTGAAAAGGCTCACTCTTTTTCTTTAAGATATTTTTATTGATTTAAGAGAGGAAGGGAGAAGGAAAGAGAGATAGAAACATCCTGCAAGCCTCACACTGGGTATTGAGCCCGCAACCCCAGGCATGTGCCCTGACCAGAAAACCAAATGTGACCTCCTTGTTCGTAGGTCAACGCTTAACCGCTAAGCCATGCTGGCCAGGCCAGACTCACTCTTTTGGAAAACAGGAATTCCAATGAAAAAGGGAAAGGGACTAAGGAACAAATTGGTAGCTGCAAAATAGTCATGGGGAAGTAAACATTTGGAAATGTAGTCAATAATATTGCGATAACTCTGTATGCGATAACTCTGCCAGCTGGGATACTGGAAATACAGAAGGGAACACTATGTCAAGTGTAAGATAGTCTAACCACTAAGCTGCACACCTGGAATCCATGCCAAACAAAATTGAAAGGGGAAAAAAATAGTCATAGACATTTAATGTCCTAACATATTGGGAAAAGTCTTCAAAATTATTCTTAAAAACTATTCAATCTGTAACACTTCGTTTTGGCCTTCATTTCAATATTTTCTCCGAAGTCATGTTTTAATTAAATATTCAACTGTCTGGCAAATACAGAGTGAAAACCATCTGTTACACGTGTCTTTCAGACGAGGAAAAAGTCCCAATAATCCCTGTGAGCCCTTTGCCGAAGAGAAGGAGCTGGCCTTCCCTTTGCACTCTTGTGTTCCACTCTAGGGCACGTATTCAACACACACCAATTACCCTATGTAAGGCACTAATAGATGCTTAGAATGAAAATAAACAGAAGAGGAGGTGGAGCAAATGATGAAATGGGCAGGTAAATTAGGGTATACTGTAAGGCACAGAGATGACTAGCTAATTAAAGAAGTGCACAAAGCCGTAGCCAGTTTGGCTCAGTGGATAGAGTATCAGCTGGCGGACTTAAGGGGGCAGGTTCAATTCCGGTTAAAGGTACATGACCAGGTTGCAAGCTTTATCCCCAGTAGGGGGCCAGTAGGAGGCCTCTGATCAATGATTCTCTCCTATCATTGATGTTTCTCTCTCTCTCTCCTCTCTGAAATAAATAAAAAATAAATATATTTTAAAAATAAAATAAAAAATAAGGAAGTGCGAGATCCAGCAGTTCCGGCAACTCTGTCATAATTCACCGCCTGGGAGAGGTGCACTGCTCACATCTCCCTCATTTGACTCGAAGGTGTGAGAAGTGCAGGTACCTGCTCCACGCTCAGGATCTGGGACGCATTCCCAGCAAAGCCACGCTGTTCTCAGGCAAGTTACGGAATTTAATGAAGCAAGAAGTGATAACAAAGTCTAGAACTGTTTCAACTGCTTCTGTGACATTCTCCCAACCTACATTCCTGAATAGTATTGCAAAAAACAAACAAACAAACAAACAAACAAAACCTTTATTAGGGAGAAACTTAATTTCTGAACCTCTTTAACCAAAGCAACATAACAGTGCCCAGTGTGGATGTCACTGGTTAGACTTTTTCTCAGTTCCTATTAAAGCATCACATTTAAGCACAGAGGGCATTGCATTTAAGTACGCCATTGGTCTTTGAACTTACAAGCATTCTGTAATTGGCTTTAGAAGGACATGAAGTTAATGGACTATAAAGTTTGGCTTTGGAGAACTTTAATTTTATAAATACAGCCATAAAAGTCATGATGTTATTTTTTCTACAACCATCTTTGAGTGATTACTGGATGGCTAACTTAAGGTTATCTGTAGGTACAGTGTTTACATACTGAAGGAGACTTCCCAACTAAAAAAAAAAATGCAATTATGTTATTATTAAAATACGTATTATTAAGAACAATGATGATTGATAGGAAGCACTCCCTCATTTGAACTTCACAGTTTTATCATCTCATGAAATTCTTAGAACATTCCTGAAGAATACAGCAGTATACACCTTACATGTGGAGAGGAATCGCCACTTATTTTAATAGTTCAGGTAAATCCAATAACCTCTTAAATGGCAAAATCAGGATTCGAATCCAGAAACCAAAACATGATGGCTTTTTCCCTTTATTATGATACACTGATTCTCAACACATTGATTCAATACAGTATGTAGAGAGAAGGTTTTACACATGATAACTCGGTTTCATTCAAGCCTTACGCTTAGATTTCCATGACAAGATGGCTCTCTGCCCAACAATAAATTAGGCTTCATGATTAAATAACTCCCATGTTTTCTTGGATGGATGAGTTAGTGCCACAGGTTTGTTTGATATTCCCTTCTCCCTCGACCACATCCCTCCCCACTGCGACTCCTCACTTGCCGTCCATTCAACCACCTTAGACACCTGTGAATGTTGTCATCACCTAAGAATAAAACTTTCACCATGAACATCCATCCTCCAGATAGGAAAGGCATCCCTCCACTTGAGTCCAAGGACAGAACAAAGCAAACAAACAGCACAAGAAGAAAAGAATCTGTCGGGCACCTGGTGCTAAACTAAGCACAGGCTCAGTGCCTGAGTTTGAGTGGTATGAACTTGGTTCCCCTCACCCCAGAAACATTTAATGTGTTCCCACAGAGGTGGGAAGCAATTGTTACAGAGGCTATGCACTTCCTGCACATGCTGGAGATATAGCTAGGAGAGAAAGGGCTCACAAAGCAAAACGCTCACTGCAGTTCTGCGAACCAAATTAGAAACGTATTAAGCAAATAGAAGCGATATCTTTTATTTATTTTCCATATTAATAGGTTATTATCTCAGGGACTGACTTTACAAAAAGAGTATGTATCTTTTATGTTTAATTTTGGATATGAATGTATTCACATTCCCAGTAGATAATTGGGGCATATCACATCTAGCAACATATGAGTTTTGTTTTCCCAAACCTTTGTGTGATATATTGTCTTGCAGGCAAATGCATATTGAAATCACCCTTTAAAATTATTAATTATCTTGACAGAAAAAATGTTTTCCCTAGAGGGCATTTGGTAATGAAATTAAAGTGAATTTAAAATTTAAATTATTTTTTCCTCACTACATTTAGCAGGAATATTATCCAGAGTCAGAGACAAGCAGATTTTTTTTCCCCCTCTGCTGGGAGGAAGCAACATTGATCCAGAGTGAAATCATCAAATTAAAAGTTTGCAGTCATGAGGCCTTCACAGTGATAGTCCATAAAATTTGGAATGCAAGCTACATGTATGGTTCCAGCATGATTTTAGATGAAGCATCGATTTAAAATAGTTATATAAGCAAGATATAGTGGAGTTACATTGTTTAAGCCTTTAATTTGCTTACCCTAAAGTATTTCTATAATTACGCGTTTGAAAGCAATAAATACAATATAATATGTAAACCTAAACATTGATTATATTGATTTAAATTTCTTGAACAAACAAGTATCTTTTCAGAACATAAAATCAAACTGAAATAAAGTTTCTATTGAAACTTATTTATTTAGTTCAAATAAGCATTGATGAGTGCCCTGTATTTGTTGCGAGGTAGAATATATTGTAGAAACTCTTTACATATGCATTTACTCTTTATTCTTGCACCTCAGTCATTAAAGGGTTTTTTTAAATTAAGGAAATCAAACCTTATACCTCCTCACGGTTACAGAGAGAGTCCAGTACTGGAGGGAGGGTGCGCAGGAACAAACAGTGCTAGGCAACATGGTAAAAGCAGCAAATGCAAAAATCTTCTCTTACTACATCATTGCAGACAATCATAATTATAAAAAATACTAGAAAATGTTGTTTCTAAATTTTAACACTTACTGTCTTACCTGATAATCAGGAATAATAAATACAAATGACAGTGGTAACCAGCTAGTCCATTCACAGTGAATCAGGTTGGTTAATTCTGTCTTAAGATTACTTTATTGACTCTCTGCAGGAGTTATGAATGCTTTGAGTAATGTAACTCCATTCATCGAAAGATGAATAATCTAAGTATCTATGTTTTAGAGAAGGATAGAACGTTGAAGGTGCCTCAGCACACACAGGTCCTTTATAAGCCATATCTGCCTGCCGGGGACTCCTACACGTCTTCACATAAAGGTTTCTCCACCAGAACATCCTACCTGTTCACCTAGCAGGCCATAGATGCTAGAGTTTACCAGCCTGTGAACAGCATTCAGACAATAATGAAGAGACTTTCATGCCTCTCAACAGCTCTGAGAAGAGATCACCAATCCCTCTAAACACTAATAATCCCTATGACACTTGTCTTACTCTCTCCCCCTACTGCAGCTCCCTAGTTGTCTCTCAAAGACACTGCTCGCATTGAAGTTCAATCTGACACCTTCCAGGGCAGAGCCAACTTAGAAAACATGTTCCAGATGTTGATAGTGTCATAATAAATTCTGCTCCCAAAGAAACACATACATTAGCTTATTTTTTTTTTTTTAATGTAAGAACATGCCCAGCCGGTGTGGCTCAGTGGCTGAGCATCGACCCATGCATCAGGAGGTCACAGGTGGTTCAATTCCAGGTTAGGGCACATGCCTGGGCTGCAGCTCAATCCCCAGTGGAGGCCTTGCAGGAGGAAGCCAATCAATGATGTTTCTCCCATGGGTGTTTCTATGACCTATCCTTTTCCCTTCCTCTCTCTGAAATCAATAAAAACTTATTTTAAAAACATTAAAAATTTAACATCATATTTAACCCACCAAAATCTTTTGCCCTATTTTCCTTCATGAAAACAAAAGAAAACATAATATTTTCTTCTTTTGCTCTACAGAGTAGCTTTTAAATCTTTGCTTTTGATATGCAAGCCTCATTAAATACCCAGTAACTAGGGGTCACATTTCAAAGGTCATGATATTCAAGCCTGGGCAAAAGAACATGACATTGAATAGAGGTTGCATAACCCATTAGCAACAGGGTTAATAGAAAGAAAGAAAAAGGAACATTAAAACAGCAGATTAAGTCGCCAGCAGGCAGAACAACCTTGCTGAGTGGACTACACTACTGTTCCAGACTTTAACACATTTGAAGGACCAACTGCAAGGGCCTATTGTCCCATATGCCGGGCTGGGGACCCTTGCAGAGATACTCAACACCATAAAGGGATGGAAGTTATGGGAAACAGCCATTTCCCCATTGACCTCGACATCAATCTGGCCATCGATCCAGCCCCCTCACACATGAGAAAGGTGCATCTACTGGAATTTGCAGGGGCATGTCCCACCTGGATGCATTAGTTACTTTACACCCCTGGGTGAAGGAGAGTTAGCTACTCAATCTCCAAGAATCCCTTGTCCAGCTTCACACTGAACTGGAACAGAACACACGCCATTAAAAGAGGGAGAAGGTCAAGAGCCTGTCTAGTGCATTCCTCTCTTGGTCCATCTCCTCTCATGTGATGGTGCTGCCTTCCCCTGCCAACCTGTGTGATGTGCACAACCAGGCTAAGCTTCTGAAGCTGCCAACCTCCCTTTCCTCAGGGCTAGATGGGCATAATCAGGCTTCCACCGGTACAATCATTTTTTAAAAAATCATATATTTTTATTAATTTCAGATAAGAAGGGCGAGCCAGAGAGAGAGATAGAAACATCAGTGATGAGAGAGAATCATGCCCCACACTGAGGATTAAGCCTGCAACCCAGGCATGTGCCCTAAACAGGAATCGAACTGGTTTGTAGGTCAGCGCTCAACCACTGGGCCACGCTGGCTGGGCCGGTACAATCATTTGGATGCTATGTTGCCCCTCCATTGGCCTGAAGGACATTACAATGCATGAAAAAGCCCTGACTCAGTCCCCCGCTAATCTTTCACTGAGAGCCAGCAAAGCCTGTCTTTACTGAAATCTAAAATACCTCTAATGAAAAAAGCTGTTCTCCTGAACAGGATGGCTTTGCACATTATGACTATCTCACACGAGGGCATTAGCCAACCGTCATGCTGTTTGCTCACATCTTCTGAGTCTGCTAATATGTCAATTTATTAATCACAGGAGGACACGAGTGAGCACCCTGCAAGACACAACCCACAGTGTAGGGATTCCCCCACTGTTGGATCATGGTGATATATGGTGGCAAAAAAAAATGTGTTACTTCTTTTGAGAATTATCTTAACTAGAAGTCTGGTTAAGATAGTCTGAAGCATGAAATTTATATACTGAGGCGGGGGTTGGGGGTGGTCCCTGTCCCTCAGCCCAGCCTGCATCCTCTCGCAGTCTGGGAGGCCTCGGGGGATGTCAGACTGCCAGCTTAGGCCTGCTCCCCACAGGGAATGGGCCTAAGCCATCAGTCAGACATCCTTAGTGCTGCTGCAGAGACAGGAGAGGCTCCCACCACTGCTACTGTGCTCACCAGCCATACGCCCAGCTTCTGGCTGAGCAGCACTCCCCATGTGAGAGCACACTGACCACCAGAGGGCAGCTCCTGCATTGAGCATCTACCCTCTGGTGGTCAGTGTGTGTTATAGCAACCGGTTGTTCCACGGTTAGGTCAATTTGCATATTAGCCTTTTATTATATAGGATCTTTGTTTTCTCTTGTGGGGGCCTATATTGTTGCTGTGGTATCGTTCTCCAGCACAGCCAGTCAACTTTATGCTAATGAAACCCATTGCTGACTGCTCAGAGCACATGCAGGAAAGGGGAAGTCTATATGGCTGTCAGAGCTGGCCATGAGGGATGGGATATTGGAGGAGGTCATGGGCAGGCCATGAGAGCAGGTTGACCCATGAGCTAGACTCCTTCCCACCCTCCTCCTTAGAATGTAAGTTCTTCCCACTGTTTTCATGGGGGGGGGCGGGCAGAGGGAGAAGAGGGATTTTCAAGATGCAGCCTTGAGAGAGCAGTGTGCTGTTGACACCCTTTGGATAGTACATGTGACTGAACCCAATTAAGGCCTCTCCATCAACTTTTAAGATTTGCTGGGTGGGTGCAGAAATTCACTTGTTCTACAGTGCCCAAGACAGGCCTCAGACATACTAGTAAGTTCTTTCTTACTAAAACTGCCACCTACCAATCTGGCATGGTCTGTCCTCTGAAGACAAGGACCGGTTGGCAAACCCACATATAGTATTTGTAATGTTTTAAAATACTTAATTCTTATAACACTTTGAAAATATATCAAAAAGCAAAATGGTTGTTAAAAATCTAAATAGCTGGTTTGCTCAATGGATAGAACGTCAGCCTGTGGACTGAAGGATCCCGGGTTCTATTCCAGTCAAGGACACATGCCCGGGTTGCGGGCTTGATCCCCAATAGGTGGCATGCAGAATGTAGCCAATCGATGATTCACTCTCATCATTGATGTTTCTTTACTTCCTTCTTCTCTGAAATCAATAAAAATATTTTAAAAACTATAAATATCCCATACATGGCTGATTAATTACAATAGTGTTTTGTTTGTTTGTTTGTTTATTGAAAAACAAATCCCCAAAGGCATTGAAAGGCATGTCAGTGTGCCCAAGGGATGGGAACTTTCGTTTTTGACTGTCATTAAATTGGAACAAGATATAAATAGTCTATATGTCCTCACTCATTCTCATAAATATGAATTGTGTCCTAAATGACCTGGAAAAAAATGAGAAAGGTGATTGGCAAATACACAATGTTTGTTTGTGGGTATAAAAGACTACTTGGTTTATGCTAAGTTAATTAATCCTCACCAAAAGCATACACAATGCCCCGGTACTCAATGTACTGGAAAGATGTACATAGCATTTTGACACCATCCTGTACTACGGGGAGGTAACATTGTTCTCTGATGTTGTACTAATAAGTAACTAGACAGCTTCCAGCAGGGATGGAAGATCATGCTTTCTAGCTTCATTTCCTAATGGAAAATAATTCCCTGCTAGAACAGGCTTTCTGATTTGCATTTGCTATCATTCTTTCTACTTTAGTAGTCTATGATACAATTCACGATTGAATTTGTATTTTGAAGAGTCAGGATAATAACAAGAAGGATTACAGACAAATCATTAGAAACAAAATATTGACTTTATAGGCAGTAGCATTGCTATCAACCTCACTTGTGGAATGCAATTATATAAGGTTTTCACTTTATATTTTTATGAACTTGATAGAATTCTGATACTCTCCCTTTGCTAAGCAGACAGAACAACTAATTGCTTTGCATTAACTACCTTGGCTGAAGGGTGAAAAGCTAAAACCCAATTTACCCAGTAATTGCTACATTTATAAAAAGGCAGCATCAAAGCCTTGATGTGCTTGACTGTAGTCTCTTGGGAAGGCTCATGTCTAATTTTTATGCTGATATGGCTCATAATATAGTCCTCTGACTCTTCTATTTGCTCTTGCAATTACAAGGTTTCTTATGCCATTGTGACTATTCCTCTGAACTAAGATTAGCTTAACTAAGCTTCCTTTGAAAACTTGCCTACCCATCAAACGTGTCAAGCCTAATGCATTCAGTAGCCAAAGAAAATCAATGAACAGCACACTTTTCTGCTTCCTGCAATGATCAATAGGATTCACATAATGGGTGGAAAATTTTTAATCGTGACAACTCAGAATCTTCTCAGCATAAATCTCCCTGCGCTGTAACTTCTCCATTTCCCAGCTCTTGAATTTGCAGGCATTGAGTAATAATCTCCGTGTTCGAGATACATTATTAAAAGCAATACAATTAGAACTTCACACTTTGATGGCAATGGGTTTAGATCCCAAAGGTCCATTTTGAAATTTACAAATTAAAGGTATCTGTTAGAATGTGAGGAGTTATTTAAACGCAACTTCATTCAAATTTGTCTATTGTGGAAAGCAGACATTGTTTGATTTCTTTCTAAACTAAAATCATCAAGTCATACTGTGGTGTTTTTTTTTTAAACTAAAATTTAATTTATATTTTATTTTTTAAGAATATGAATTGCAGAGATGAGGAGTCAATGGAATCAGAGTTTTAATTCTCAACAGTGAGGTTTGGAGAAACATTGTAAAGAGAAATAAAGTTCTACAGTAAAAAGTATAAAGCATTTTATTTAGAATTTAGGTTTCTGTCATGAATTTATTATTTATACATTTATTAATTAGTTGACACATTATGTAATTCCCCAAAAAACTATCAATTTGCTTCTATGTGGCATGTACTTTGTTAGCTGTGTTAGGCATACAGAGACAACATACAGACATACATGCACTGTGTTTCCAGTGTTAGGCATAGAGAGATAAAATATAGTTCTTGCTTTTGAGAAGTTAAAAATGAGCTTATATATGTCAATTTCAATTTAGTGAGGCAATCTTAAGTGTGCATGTGTGTACATTTACATACATATATGTATATATATCAAATATATACCAAACAAGCAAAATAAAAACATGGTTTTAAAACTCTATTTGAAATTATATTTCTAGAGCATTAAAGAATCCTTATGTTAAGTGGTACATCTATATATATATAAAAAGCTAGTGTCCGTGACAACCAGGACGACCAAATGACTGGTCACCATGAGGTGCATTGAGCACCTCTTGGTCCCTCCCCCATGGCCCAAGGCTCTGACCACAGCAAGGAGGGCAGCGGGCGGGCAGGGCAGCGAGCACAGTGAGCAGTAGAGGGTGGGTGGCTGGGGCTCTGAGCAGCGGTGAGCTACCACATGTGATTTCATGCACTGGTCTCTAGTTTACATATAAAAGTGACTTGCTTTGTGAGTGAAAAGACAGGCTCATATTTCACTCCTTTTGTATCAAGTACTTGCACTGTGTATGATGCACTGTGTATGACACTTTGCTCTGCTTTTTCTTTTTGTTGTTTCCATAATCAATATTCTTCTGCAATTTTGCTGGATCATATAATAATCATTAACTTGTAATGCATCCCATTGCTCATCATTTTCCATTCTACTTTCCTCATGAGGAAAAGAAGCATTTACAAATAGCTAAGCTTACTATTTATCTCCTGAAAATATAATTTGTAAAACATTTTATGCTCTATTCTTATGTGTTAGAAATAACTATTCCTATTGCTCTTCCTGTTAATAACATATCTTAGTTATTTTCCTAGACCAGATTATATTAAAATTATATTAATCTACTCTATTCAAAGAGCAATATTGAAATTGACTGTTTCTCTGAGATGCCTAAGCCACACCCACTGGCCAAGCCATGCCTACCAGCCAATCAGAGCGGCTGTATGCAAATTAACACAGCCAAGATGGCGGCCACAGAACTGGATCAAACAGGAGGCTTCCGTTGCACCAGGAGTAAACTGTCTACCTAGGCCAAATGGACCTCTACTATGGCAACATTGTTTCAATTATAGAAGCCATGGAGCTAAAATAAACAGGAGGCTTCGATACCTGCCTAGGCCTCGGCTTAAAGCAACAGTGTATCAATTATAGAAGATAAACAAACCCCAGAAACCTGCTTCCAACCAGCCTTGCTGGGACCTTGGGTCAGTGGGAACTGTGGGCAGCCTGAAAGCCTGAAAATGCCCCTCAGCCTGTCACCCAGGCTGGCCACACCCCTTTGGGGTGAGGGACCCCACTGGGGGGCTTGGCCAGCCTGCAGACAGCCATCAGCCCCTCACCCAGGCTGGCCAGGTACCCCAGTAGGGACCTAAACCCTGAAGAGACTGTGGCCAGCCTGCAAACAACAATCAGCCCCTCACCCAGGCTGACCAGGTACCCCAGTAGGGGCCCCAAACCTAAAGGGACTGTGGCCAGCCTGAAAGTCTGAAAATGGCCCTCAGGCCTGAACCCTGGCTGGCCACACCCCAATGGGGTGAGGGATCCCACTGGGGGGCTTGGCCAGCCTGCAAATAGCCATCAGCCCCTCACCCAGGCTGGCCAGATACCCCAGTAAAGACCCAAAACCTGAAGGGACTGTGGGCAGCCAGAAAGCCTGCAAATGATCCTCAGCCCCTCACCTAGGCTGGCCAGGTACCCCAGTAAGGACCCAAAACCTAAAGGGACTGTGGGAAGCCTAAAAGCCTGCAAATGACCCTCAGTCCCTCACCTAGGCTGGCCACACCCCCATGGGGTCAGGGTCCTCACTGGGGGGCTTGGCCAGCCTGCAAACAGCCATCAGCCCCTCACCCAGGCTGGCCAGGCATGCCAGCAGGTGGACATCCCCCGAGGGGTCCCAGACTGTGAGAGGGCACAGGCCGGGCTGAGGGACCTCCTGAGTGCACAAATTTTTGTGCACTGGGCCCCTAGTTAATAATAAAAGCCCAATATGAAAATTGTCATCTTAACCAAGAGTTCGACCATGGAAGGGGGGCAGGCCAGCGAGCCAACTGCCTGAAGCCCCTCCTATGGCCAGCCCAGCCCTGATCAGGCATGCCAGCCAGACTCTGTCGGTGCATGAATTTATGCACTGAACCTCTAGTATCTTATAATATGATCACAGCAATCATTCTTTCTCTTGCCAAAATATATGACTTAAGAGAGAACATTGACTTTGAAATATTTGGTTAGTAGTTTCCTGTTATTCTCAACATATAAAGAAGGTACACATGGTTACATATAAAGCTGTATCAATTCTGTCACTGAATATTGTATTACTATTTATTCTATTTTGTTTTCAACTCTTCTGTAAATATATTGTTACAAGGAGGACTCAAACGCCTAAGCTATGTGAATATCTTAAAGTCAAGTCACTTATGAATAAGTTCACTAAATAC
>PVJC01030674.1:0-21056 GCA_004026665.1 Murina feae
GTTTGGCTCGGTGGATAGAGCATCGGCCTGCAGACTGAAGGGTCCCAGGTTCGATTCCGGTCAAAGGCATATACCTTGGTTGCAGGCACATCCCCAGTGGGGGGTGTGCAGGAGGCAGCTGGTCAATGTTTCTCTCTCATTGATGTTTCTCACTCTCTATCCCTCTCCCTTCCTCTCTCTAAAAAATCAATAAAATATATTTAAAAAATAAAAAATAAAGTATCGGCCCATTTAATTGTCAATACTACCCTAGGAAATAGTCGTTATCTTCTTTTTATAATAAAGAAATTGAGGTTCAGAGTGGGGATATGACACATTTTGGAGTCAAACACATGTGTACCTGACTACAAAGGATGTACATTTACTTCCCTAAAAATTAGAAATATGTTTGGCCATAAGCTCTCCAGGAGCCAATTCAAAGAGGAAAACTGAGTCACTTAAAAGTCACAGCATTCATTATGCAGAATAAAGTTGTTTGTGAAAACCACAGTTGTTCCAGCAGCTGAGGACAGATTGAGTCTGCCTGCTTCCTAACAGAAGGACAGCACCAAATCAATGAAAGTATGTTGAATAACATTCTTGTTATTTCCAATTGCAATTAGATGGTTATCAAATGATGCTGCATAGATGTCTTAAAATTACTAAACATATATAATCCCTACTTCAACTAAACTAAAAACAAAAATTCAACACATCGGATTTTAATACACTGAGTAGATTCTCCTAATTTTGAGTCATTAAGGTGCCATGTTCTTCTACCTGATTCTCACTGTGACCTGATGGTGTTACAAGTCTCAGCCTAGCAGGCCTGCCTGAACTTGACTTGCAGAGCATTCATTTTTTATCGTTGTCTTGGATCAAAGTGGAAACAGTGTTTGAGAGAACATTTTCCTTATAGAGTATGCAGAGTAATTAAAAATATATATTCCACAGATCGCTTGTCCTGGGTATTAGAACACTTTTATTAAAAAAAATTAATAAATTTCCATCTTCTCAGTTATAACAAAATATGCTATTACATAGCATTTCACTATGAGATAGTTTCACCTATTAGCAAGTTCCTAGTGTTTTCTAGAAAGGATTGTATTATTTAGATATTTATGTTTCTCATTGATTCAAATAAGTGTAAAATTACATACACTCAATATAGGAAAGGATTATATAATCTAAAGTTAACTTTTACAATAAAATGCAATGATTTAGACATTAAATTATTCTTCTATAAATCCCTGTCTATGTAGTTGATATTATTAAACGTTTGCAGTTACACTTTACTTCACTAAATGATTCATTTTCATTTCCCAATTTATTTTCTGGGACTTACTTTAAATTAAATTCAAAATAGAGGATACTGTAAGGGTGAAACCATGCATACATTAATAAATAGTTTATTTTTAGAGTAGGGGAAAGAGTGTAGTTTTTTTTTTTTTCATAAGTTAAAGTATATATCAAGGAAATTTGAAGTTTCATAAATTGGTTCTCAATTTCGAAGTCTGATAATTCACCACTCACCTTTAAGACACTAAATACAATGCATGATTTCTTGTTTTGTGTTATTATTATTAACATTTTTTGATGGGATCCTTTGTAGAATATATTAAAATAAAACCTTGGAACTATATGCTATATATATTTAGGGTTTGTTTGCTATTTTAGCCATTTGCAGAATTAAAAATTGGACTATTTTATCAAGCCATAATTTTGATAAATTAACAAAATAAAATATTTAGCAACTTATTTTTTTCTAAAAGTTTGGTGCCTCAACCACATTCAGTTGTCTTCTACAAGTCAAGTGAACCCTGGGGAGAGGAAGTTTGTGCAGCCTGCAGCATTTCCTTTGCACCCCCCTTCCATGCTATAGATTTTGGTGGACATTTAAGCTCTTACTCATAAACAAGTTGGAGTCTCCAAACAAAAAGAAAGAAAGAAAGAAAGAAAGAAAGAAAGAAAGAAAGAAAGAAAGAAAGAAAGAAAGGGAGAGAGAGAAAGGAGAAAGAAAGGTAAGTTAAAAAAATTAAAGATGGAAGGGATTGGGAATTCTTAAATGTGAAATAATTCTGAATAAATATTTTAACTAATATTTAATTTTATGTATAATACATCTCTGACTTTTTCAGTATATAATTTCATTGGATTTTCAAAAAATAAGAACATTTTATTATCTCTATTTTAGAAATGAAGGGAAATTAGCAGAGAGATTGTCTTCTTCACATTTACACACATAAAAAGTGGTAATTAAAAACCTGCATATTTTATGTTTAGACAACACAACTATATGATTAACAAAGAGAGATGGCCTTTTTAAATCCAGATTTTTTTTTTTATTATAGGGTTGTAAAGTTAGTATGCATCAAATGCAATGAGTTTACTTTAAAATAGTTTCGTGCTCTAAAATGCTTTCATTTATTTCATTAGTAATTGCCACCATTTACAAGTCTAAGGGCTGCCCTGAAGATGTAGCATTACTTCAGCAGACATTCAGCAAATGTCACATTGCAGTTTTCTTCTTATATAAACAGAAGCCTCAAGAGACAAAGATGAAATATTTCAGATGAAAGATTATACATTCTAAATGTCAGTCTCTTAAAATACTCTAGACCCTTTCTAAGTGTAGTTAATGCAAATAACATAAAATGAGATTCAAATTATTATTTTTTCTTTACAAGCAGGTTGGCGGATACATGCACAAGGTACAAAGCTAAACAACTGTGTGAGCAGTTATAAACAGTGCTATTCAGTGAGCATAAACAGGAAGACCCCATGGAGTGTGAAGAGATTGGCTTGATACCATTTGCAATTAAGAACACCAGAACCTAGCTAATTGGTTTTGATCACAATGGCTAGTGAAGTCTTGTCCAGCTCCTGAGTTGCTAGATGTATGCCAATTGTCATAAATTACATTTACACATATGTGAAATTTTGAGCTATACATCTTTTGTCCATGTAGAATATTTATTGTTTTCTGCTTCTTTATTTTACATATTGGTACTTTTTGATGGAATAATTATTTAACATCTACTTTACAAATCTCAAAGTCCACATTTCGGTGAGTTATTTCTTCACATCTTTAGGTAGTTTTTATTTTTCAGTCATGAATTGGTAGATTGTTATACCCTTTATATATATTTTTCTCCTCCCTTTCCATAATTTAGATATAAGTTTTTACATCTGCTTATTTCTTTAAAAACAATTAATATATTTTTTTGGCTTATGCATAAGTATATACATTAAAATTATTGTAGTAAGCACCCACATATAAATGCATGAGTTGATGTCTTGAAGATAAATTTATCACATATCTTACTAACTTTGTACAGTTAAAGATTCTATAAACATTTTAAATTAAGTAACAGACCCTAGAAGTATCAATGGAGACAAAATGTTAGAGCGTTAGGGATGTTTGTTATCTGAGTTAACTCCATTGTTTTAATACTAGAGGCCCAGTGCACGAATTCATGCACGGGTGGGGTCCAGCAGGCCCTGCCCCAATTGGGCAGATCCGGGCCAGGCCGGCTGAGGCGAGGGGCCACAGGCGATTGACCCAGGCTAGACTCTTTCCTGGGACTTCTCACTTTCTTTAGGCGTATCTCATTTCTAGATTTCTGTTCTGTAATTGTTATTAAAGCCCAATTGTTTTAAGAGAGAATGGATAATAATGTGAATGCACTTACTACCACAGATTCATGCACTTAAAAAGTGTTAAAATATTAGATATTATGTTATGTGTATTTACTACAAAAATGGAGAAAGAGAATACATCATGTTTTCTTAATTTGTTACACACAAAATTCAACTAATGGCTTTGAACAACTAATTTTTTTTTCCGGGAGACTGAGTGATATTTGCGTATTTGCATTGAATTGAACTCGAGTTTCCAAGGTCCCATCTCCCTCTGTCCAGTTAAGGAAAAATCCAGCAGTGTCTTCAGCAGAACTGCCCAGAGTTTCTGCTTCATATTTCACAGTCCAGTCCAACAACAGGTTAGCTTAGCTCTGTTCCCAGATGCAGTACATTGCGAGTGGGGACTGCATGGCCATGTGGCCACGGGTCATGTGGCTTCCAGGGCCACATGGCTTATGGAGGATACACAGATGAGTGCAAGGAAGCAGGAGCACAGCCAGAGGAAGAAGAGAGAAAGAGAATTCTTTTGTCTGGAATTCCCAAATGTTCATGAGCTTGCAATGGCTCTACCCCTCTGGCCAGTGATCTTTGTTACCAGGTTAGATAAACAGGCAAGTATTCTCCCTGTGTCACCCTGACTTTACTGTGCATGCGCCCTTCTTCCCTCATTTCAATGCTTTTTTCTTTATTGATGAAGATATTACATATGTGTACTTATCTCCCTGTTGCTCCTCACTCATGCCCTCATCCCCTGGTGTCTGTGTCCATTGGTTAGGCTTATATGCATGCATACAAGTCCTTTGGTTGATCTCTCCCCTTTACTCCCACCCTCCTCTACCTTCCCTCTGAAGTTTGACAGTCTGATCGATGCTTCTCTGTCTCTGGATCTGTTATCAATTTCAGAGAGGACGGAAGAAGGAGAGAGAGATAGTCATTGATTGACTGCCTCCTGCATACCCTCTCCACCTGGGGATTGAGCCCACAACCGAAGCATGTGCCTGTGTTTGGAATCAAACCCAGGACCCTTCAGTCCACAGGCCAACACTCTACCCACTGAGCCAAACTGGCTAGGGATGAACAACTAAATTTTTAGGATGACTCAAAGCAACGTAAATAAGGACAAAAGACACTCTTGTGAAATCATTTACATTCATATTGTAAAGACAACACAATGTATACAGTTAAATGTTGCTAAAGGAATTCAGAGGAAGATACTGTTAAAATATTCTTGGATCAAATTAAACACTTGAAGGAATAGGGATTCACTGTGACTCATTGGAAATCTATGTTCTGTTGATACAGGAAGCATGTTTATAGCACTCAGAATGTCCACTACCCCGTGCTTCCCACAGGTCACTGAGTCAACACATGCAACAGGGCCGCAGGGTCAATAATCTATGTGCAAAATTGTAGCCACTGACTTCGTTTCATTTGCATCTGTCCTCTGGGCTCCATGTGTGAAGGGAGATATTGACTCAAAGTCTTGGACTTCTGCTGCCTACTTTTTTAAGTTCCCAAGATAATGAGCATCAGCAGTAGAATTCCTGGCGACATCCAGTGCCTCTGTATAGATCTGGGGTTTTGTTCAAGGGGTTATGCTGGCAGTTTCATAGATAACAAAAGAATTAAAAATACCACTAATCTATTCTATAGCATCCCTCTCTCTCTCTCTCTTTCAAAAAACTTTGCTTGTACTTTGAAGGAGAAATAAAACTAGTGGTTTTCCTTTTATCTTGAAATACCTAATATACTTCTATTCAAGTATAATAGGTCCTGTATTTTTAGCATTGCAAAAGTCAGTTTTATTATAGTCTTATCACAATTTTACTTGACTGATTTCAATTTGTCATGCCTTGCTTTAAAGTATTTCCATTTTTAACTTAATTGCAACATGATGCAGATCTTTTAAAAATAGCTACATTCTCAGTATATTATACAAAAATAAATATATATAGAATGTAAAATTTCATATCAGTAATCTAGTGGTTCTTTTCCTTGTATTTTTTTGTCTCCTTATAATTGAGTAACATCAATTGATTAATTTAGTTTTTGTCTTGTGCTTTAAGAAAAGTATGTTTTTCCCCACCAAAAAATGCCCTGTTCTTGCAATATGTGGAAACATTTTCTAGGTTGCTGAAGATCTAAAATGGTGGTGTGGGTAAGTAGGTATTTGATTTAATATCAAATATCCACTTTCATCTACTCACTAAACTCCTGAAAATCGATATTACTATATACAGATTTTCCTGCAGGTACTCTGCCAGATTTGGTATTGCTTAGAATTTTATGTGGCAGTGTCCTTCTCTTAACCCCCAGCAGAATTTCACATTTTTAATAATTTATTAAGTTCATTTGCTAAGTGACTTTTACATTCTGGCACAGTTGTTTGCCTAATAATTTTCTAATATATACAATCTTATTTTCCCATGTGATAGGGTAGCATCAGTTCCAATTTATAAATTGAGCAAGGTGTCAGAGCCAGCATTACAGTATGGCACTGTGCTCATGTTTCAAGGAAATTGATTAACAAATATAAGAACTTTCTTAGAAAAAAAAATATTAAGCCACAAATTATATATTTCTGCACACCAAATAGCTTCACAAAATAGAATAAAGTGGACAAGTCTCTAGTGCAGGTTAGACAAGTGGATTTAGGCAAGGAACATGCAGTAAAACAGGAACAAAACATAATAGCACATTTTATTGGCTGTCTTGTACATCTGTTCTCACTTTAGTGCCAGAAAAATAAAAGTAAATAGAGGATAAAGATGAATGTGTGTATATTTTCAATCAGGCCATAAATTGTGGAGCTAGGTATAGTATTTTCCAAGGAAATTAGCAATTGTTAAGGTTATACCATGGATTAGCAATTATGTAACACACTAGAGGCCCGGTGCACAGAAATTTGTACACTTGGGGGTGTCCCTTGGCCTGGCCTGTGCCCTCTCCCCAGGGGACCAGGCCTTAGCGGGCAGTCAGACATCCCTCTGGCAGCCCAGGAGCCCTTGTGGGATGTCCACTTGCCAGTGGTGAACAGGCCTAAGCTGCAGTTTGACATCCTTAGAGCTGCAGAGGAGGCAGGAGAGGCTCCCACCACTACCGCTGTGCTGGCAGCCATCAGCCTGGCTTGTGGCTGAGCAGAGCTCCCCCTCTGGGAGTGTACTGACCACCCGGGGGCAGCTCCTAGATTGAGTGTCTGCTCCCTGGTGGTCAGTGTGTGTCATAGTGACCAGTCATTCCCAGTTGTTGTTCAGCTGTTAGGGTCCATTTGTATATTACCCTTTCATTATACAGGATAGAAGCCTGGTGCACGTGTGGGGGCTGGCTGATTTGTCCTGAAGGTTGTTCCGGATCAGGGGGTCCCACTAGGGTGCCTAGCCAGCCTGGGTGAGGGGCTTATGGCTGGTAGCAGGTTGGCCAATCCCCCAGAGAAGACTCTCGCCCCATGGGGGTGTGGCCAGCCTGGGTGTGGGGTTGAGGGCCGTTTTCAGGCTGCCCACAGCCTCTTCATGGTGAGGTAGTCCCACTGGGGTGCATGGCAAGCCTGGGTGAGGGACTGATGGCCATTTTCAGACTGGCCATACCCCCCAGCAACCCAAGCTCCCAGCCTCTCCTTTTTTTCTTTTTTTCTTCTTCTGGGATTTATTTATCTTCTATAATTGAAACTTTGTAGCCTTGAGTGGAGCCCAGGGCCGCTAGGGCAGGTGGAAAGCTTGGCTTCCTCCATCGTCAGGGGCAACTCAAGCCTCCTGCTCACTCCAGCTCTGTCGCAGTGCCATCTTAGTTGGGTTATTTTGCATACTTGCCCCAATTGGCTGCTGGGCGTGGCTTGTGGACATGACTTTAGTGTAGTGGAGTGATGATCAATATGCATGTTTCTGTTTTATTATATAGTATAACGCATATCTCTAATTCTAAGTTGATATTACAGTAAGCGGTTATGAGAAGGTTCAGAAGACTAGTTAGCAAATTCAAGTCCAGGTATCTTAAATACCATATTTCCCCCAAACTATCTACAATATTTAAGAGAAGAAGTCATGGCATGCTGAGCGAACACTACACAGCTTTAAGTGCCAAAGCTGACATCAATTTTATGGGAGCATCTGTAGCCTTACTAGACAGCTGGGTTGTTTTGTTTGTTCGTTTGTTTTACTTACTAGGGACCCAGTGCACAAATTTGTGCACCTCGAAAGGAATTGTGGGCCTTGAGGCTGAGGTGGGCACAGGGCAGCCCTGCTCACACCTGCTGATGGTGGGAGGGGATTGGGACCAGCACCAGTTGCCCCAACCACCCCTCAGGAGGAGGGGGAGGTGGAGAATCCCTCAGACAATGGGGGCCAGAAGCCACCTTTTGCTGATGGCACCAGCAGCAGGTGCAAGCTGTAGCTCTGCTGCCAGCAGTGAGTGTGAGTGGGACCAGCACTGGCAGCAGGCACTAGCTCTGGGAGGTGCTGTGGCACACAGGAGCAAAGAATTCTCAGTAACCACAAGAGGCTCACCCCAATGACAATGACTGGTTCCCCGCCTTGATCTGGCACCCCCACACACCTGCTCCACCATCCAGCTGTGGCTAACACCCGCCATGTTCAGTGCTCTGCTGCCTGCTGCTGACACCCATCAATTTCTGTGCACGCTCCCTGGTGATCAGTGCACATCATAGCAACTGGTTGTTTGGTTGTTCTGCTGTTTAGTCTATTTGTATATTAGCCTTTTATTATATAGGATAATCTGAGGTGTGTTTTTTACAAAATTATCTTTAGACTAGAGGCCCAGTGTATGAAATTAGTGTACAGGAGTGGGGGGTCCCTCAGCCTGGCCTGCACCCTCTCCAATATGGGCACCTGCGAGGCTGCTGGCTCCTAACCGCTCACCTGCCTACTGGCCTGATCCCCCTAATTCCTCTCCCCTGCCGGCCTGATCCTCCTAACTGCTCTCTGCCTGCCTGATAACCTGTAACTGCCTCTGCCTCAGCCCTGCCACCATGGCTTTGTCCGGAAGGACATCTGGAAGGTCATCTGGAAGATGTTCAGTCTAATTAGCATATTACCTTTTTATTAGTATAGATGCCACCTTGTCCTAAAAATGCAGGTTGTTACCAGGTTTTCCTATCATGGAAGGGGAGCCTGCAGTAGCATCCTGGGTTCTGACCAGAGCTTATGCACTGGTGTTTTATCTCAGCAGATGAGATTCCTAGAAGAAGACTCTTAGATGTACCTTGAACATTTCTATTGATTTTGCCAAATCCTCCTCCAAAAATGTTGAACCACTTTAAATTCCCACCGACAACCATGTGTGTGTGCCCTGTGTCCCACTTTTATGCCAATATCATTGATTTCCCCCTAGAAGCTTCCCTCCCCTCAGCCGGGACTGCTTGGCACTTGAGCCAAACTCACTCTTCAGCCTGGGACTTGATTTCCCAAGATAGAATTATGGAGGAGGAAAAATAGTGTTCCTCTACCCTTCTGAGTTCTCAGTGGAGGCCCTTGTAATGAAAGACAGATTACCAAGAGAAAAACAAAAGTTCATTAACATGTATACCTCGTGTATATGTGGCAGATCCCAGGGTAAATGAATAATTCCCCAAGGTGGCTTAGAGACCAGATTTAAATACCTTCTTCCTAGGGAAAGGGGACGGGACATCTAAGCATCTTAGAGGAACATAAGTTTTAAGGAAAGATGAATGAGGGTGGGGGGAGATAGTTTGTAACAAAGTTTGGATGTGATGTCAACTTCAAGTCTCCTGTCCTATGACAGGACTCAGTCTTCACTGGCTGATGACACTTTTCCCATCGAGGGAACCTTTTTTGGGGGGGTCTAATTTTAGGCAGATCAGGAGACTTTAGTGAAAACCTCTCCTTGCATTTGCTGTTTTTCAAGCATCTGCAGCTCAAGATCATCAATATAACAGCACAGCATGTGTTGGGGTGGCATGTTCTCTGATCTTCAGAATAAACCCAACAAAAGCTTGTTTCCTCTCTTAGATGATTTGCCATAGTAGTGTTATTCCCTGGAGACAGTATTCTGACCAGACCTTCCTGGGAGTGGTCATAACATAGCTGTGCTTGTAGAAAGGTGTGAGCCATATCACTAAATAAATCAGGGTCAGTTTTCTCATCTTGTGGAAAGGGAGATAAAGTTATGATAGTTTATCTCCTTTCCACAGGTTTCCTGCAGATTTGTGTCTCTGCTGTAGCCCCAGTGGCTGCAGTGCCTCCATAGCTCTAGGGCTTGGAGCTGCTGGGTGCCAGGCCCGCTTGAAGGTTTGTGTCTCTGCTCCTCCAATGCCAGCACTGAGGCTGGGTTGGGGCTGCTGTTGGGCCTCCTATGGGCTATGTCTCTGCTCCTCCAACTCCAGTGGCCCCAGGGCTCCCTTGTCTGCTGCAGGGCTTGGAGCTGCTGGATACCAGAGCCCCTGAAGGATTGTGTCACAGCTCCTCCATCCCAGCAGCAGCAGCAACCAAGCAGGCCCAGAGGCCCTCTTCCAGCCGGCTGGGGCAGAATGCCTGTGTCATCACCATGGTGACAACACAAGTATCTTGCCCCGGTCGCCACCATCTTTGTCTCGGAGTGATGGTTAATTTGCATATTACTCTTTTATTAGATAGGATTTTTCCTGATTTTTATCACCTCCCAACCAAATGTTTTTATCCTCTCTTGCTTATTTCCTGTTTTTAATAAATGAGAAATGCCATTCTCTGAAATTCTAAAGCTGACATAAATATGCAGAGGCAAGATATTTAGAAAATTTGAATAGAGTTTCAAATTAGATAAACTCAATGTCTGTATATTGTTTGCCCTTAAAATTGTATCATAGCACAATGCCTATCCATATATAAAAGGAACAGTATAATATATTTTTATTGAATGAGTGAATAGACAGATGGTTTTGTTTATAGCTGTATTCCCAATGCTAAGCAGTACCTGGCAAGTAAATGGTATTCATAATGTTTGACTGCCTCCTGTTTCGATCTCCTAAACAATAAGTCAAGGTCTTATTATTATGGACAGATCATGGAATGTGAAACCCCATGGAAGATTTAAATTATCTATCTTCTGACTTAAATTTAATTTTTAAGTGGGAGTTTCCTTAGCTAAGAAATCCATTTAATTTTTAATTGGATGGCATTATTGGTGATGATGAAAGTGAGGTAATACTTAATATTCCAAGAAACTGAAGATGTTCTCATTGAGTATAAAACACTGTACATCTTAAACATGGTGACAAGGTATTGATGAATACCTTAACTTGGAATTTTAATTTAAAGTTCATTGGATGCTCTTTATAAGAGTAAAAGGACATTGGAGTGACTAAAGAAACTATTGTAGAGTCACACACTGAGGCCAGGTCATGAGTAAATATCAAAAACATATTATTGAATGAAAAAGAAAATTGTGAAGGGATAACATATCAGTGCATTAGCACTCATTCAGTTAAAAATTTCTATTCACTTTTTGAGGCTCTTCTGTGAGATCGTAATTGTTCTAGGAAAGGAAGGTGTTATAGTGAACAAAACAATTAATTTGAATTTTGAAATAAATAATGTTATTATTACAGACACATTGTGATGTAATAAAATTCAAAAATACCTATGGAAAAGGTACCACTAAGATTTTCCCCGCACTATTTTTAAATCTGAAAGAAATCCAGCAACACATTCTCATTTGATATTTGGGGTTGGATTCATGAGTGACTGCCATATTATTTTGTGTATGTTTTAAAATTTGATTATTTTACAGGCAAAGCCATTTTAATAACCCTATTCACTTGCAACTATGGTATAAATGTGAGTAACGGCCATAGCAATTTGGTTACTGAGAGTTGAGAACTTTTGTGTTAGATCAAAACAGGAGGTGGTAAAAGAAATGCCTCAGTGTGAAGAAAAAAAAAAGAAGAGAAAAAAAACATTCTGTGCACAATTCAGCATTTGAATTGGCACTCTTCGCTTTTAGTTTCAGAGCTGACTTTTCAGTCTTCCAACTTCCTCTACACAGCGTGTGTGCCTCTCAAGTGGCAGCTACTCTCAGCTCCACGTGGGCTGGATTTGGCAGATGTAGTGTAAGAAGTAAGCCAAGCTTTTGAATCTGGGTCTTTTTTCCCCTTCTTCTTTCATCCTTTCTTTCTTTTATCTATGTTTTTAAAGCAATATCTAGTACTTCAGATCATTCCTTGGCAACTTCTATATTGCTTGGACCACTATCAATAAGGGTGTTAACACAAAGTGACTGTTGCCAGAAACTCAGATTCTGTGGCTCCTGTGACCTTGCTGGTCATCAAGCCAGTGCACCTGCTGCTGGCGCAGAAGCTGACTGTGAATAAAACTGGTATCCCCTCATTCACCAGCTTAGCATTGAAAAAAACTACAGGCATGTAGAAATGTTTCCTGGAAAATTGGGAGACATTCCCAGGAACACATTTTTTTTTTCTTCACTTTAAGATTTCTTCTCCAGAAAACAAACAAACAAACAAACAAACAAACAAAAAACCCAACAACAACAAACATTTACACATTTCAGAACTAGCAGAGAGGTGAGTTGAGTTTCAAAACTAGAAGTAGGACTCAAAGGACTTCTTATTCCAAGACACTTTAATGCCAACATGGACTGTTTATTTTCATTTCTTTAGGTGGACTTACTAGGAGATTTTTGGAGCAAAATTTCTCTCAGATGGGAAAATCTGATAATTTAATACCTTAAACTTTCCATTTAAATTAATATCATTCAAAAATTATTGTCACTAAATAAAATTTTCCTCTACCCATCTTCCCATAAGTCTAGGCTTGTTTTCAAACTCAATAGAATTGAAGTTTAAATGGTGAGAGAATAAGGACTTAGGTAATAAAAATAATTTTCTAAAAAGTTGTATTGTGTTCTAAATGCTTAATTCACCAGTTTAAAACAAACAAAAAAACAAACAAAAATAATGAAACATGTTTACTATCTAATTCCTCATCAAACCTCAGTTTGATTGAAACAAATTGTGACTGATGAATTTGTTACTATATTATGATATATTATATTAATTTAGAAGGTTAAAAAAACATTGAGAGTTTATGTTACCAAAAATATAGACTACATTTTGAAAAATGAAAACCTACAATGGCAGGTCATATCCATTTAGATTTTAACTAGAAAAATGTACAGGATAATACTTTTATCAAAGTAGATGAGGTTTTCATACACAAAAGCAAAATCTAAAAAAAGGATATTAATTTTATACACTTAGAGTAAAACTATTACTAATTAGGTTTTCGATGAAACACTGAGGTGAGTGTAGTATATATATGCTTATATTTAGTATGTATGTTTTTTGTCAGATACATTCATTAATTTTAAACATGTGAGATACATATATAACAATGTTACAGATAATTAAATAAATAGAGAGTAAAATCCAAAAACTCTCCACTCTCCAAAGATATACACAAGCTATTTGTACATTATTTAAAAATACTGAAAAATATGTACACATAAAAAAACCATAGCCACACAGAGATGGTTCAATCTAACGCTCATGAAATCAAGCGCGTGCTCATCAGTCTTTGCTTGGGTCTTCACCAATAGGTTTGGCTTGCTGTCTGTTGAAGAAAATTCATTTCTGGCAAAGGATTTGCACACAAGAGATATGGTTTATTGTGATAAAATTAAAATTTAAAGACCATCTCTCTCCATGATTGTTTTGGTTCCTGTGTGACTTCCAAATGAAGGAGATGCCTTAAACATATGGTTGGGGTTAAGATGCCATCTGTACCCTGCACGGGGCCTCATACACGCTAAATATTGGGATAGCTTCTTAATCAACACTACTCCTAACAGAAAAGTAAGAGGAATAGATATGGAGCTTTGGTTATAAAAATTCAAGTTATTATTATTAAGTAGCTGTGAGCATATAATGTACAAATATTCACACATTTTCATAGAAGATATTATAGGAAATGTTCCTTTGAAAAACTGAAATGATTATCAGAACCATAAATTTAAGTCTACAAAATTATTAATTAACTCATTGCATATTTTATAAATTGGATCTAGTAAGCAAAATACAGCTAATGCACAATATATTAACTATACTATTATGATATTTTGAAAGCCATTTTGAAAAGAAAATTCATTCTAGATGTTTTAGGAAAGACTTAACATTAATATTACTTTTTATTCTATTATTTAAATAGAGGTGCTAACTTCTTAGCCACTGTTTGTTACAAACCATGAAATTACCCCACCATTAGCAAATTTTATATTCAAAACAACAGAGTCAGGCTTCTTCCTCTAGACATACTTATATTTCTTACAATTGATTCTATTTAATAAGAAACACATGAAGACTTACAAATTACTAATAAAAATTGTGGAGTTGAGAAACAAAGAGAACATAATATCTCTCTCTATAGTGCATGTGCGTGCATGCATGCACGACCGCACACACACACACACGCACACACACACCTCCCAACACACACACATGCACCCTCCCCCCCCACACACACACCAGGGAAAATCTGTGGTCTGCATTCCTAAAGTTTAATTAGATGGGTTTTATGAGCAGACAAGCAAATATGAGAAATACCTGAAAGCATGCCACCTGCTCCTTTTTTTTATTTTTCTTAGGACTGGTTTTGTATTACAAATATAGATTTATGACTATGGTATTAAGCAAGAAATTGAATTTTGAATAACACCTACTATTATTATCATAACAATAGTGAAATAATTTCTTAGGAAGGATCATGTTTGCGGCCAGGGAACATGGTTGTAGTGGATTCAATAGTAGATTAAGTATTCTCAAGTGTCTGCAAGTGGCACAATGAATATATGTTTACTTGTGGCTTATTTAAAGTAATGGGGATTGACATTTTTACAACTGAGTGAACCATTTGGTGTGTCAGTATACTTATCAGAAAGCACAAAACTACTTTCATTACAACACAATACCTTATTAGTATATGTGATCTCACTTTCCCTAATGAAAACCAGTTTGGGCTACTATTTTATTTAATTCTTAAGAGCCACAAACTGGGTTTTATATCAGTAATAATAATATTTAGTTATCTTTGGTTTGCCTAAGAATATCCTATATACTAAAGAGCTAAAATGCTAATTAGACTGGAAGGTGGAATGACCATGGTGCCATAAGACAGACAGGGCTGGGAGAGCTGAGGCAGCCAGGGCTGCAAGAACCTATTTTTGCACAAATTTCGTGCATCAGGCCTCTACTTTAAGGTAACAAAAATTTACAGGGTAAATACCAACTTATATTTTACTATTATGTTGAAAACTTCAGTCTATTGTATATAATAAAAGCCTAATATGCAAATTGTTCCCTCAGGCAGTTGTTTGACCTGGAGTTTAACCCTTTGTTATGAGGTGCGCTGACCACCAGGGGGCGGTGTGGAATATGGCGGGTGTCCATGACAACACTGGCAGTGGATTACAGTGAAGGCGCTGCCAGCTCTGATGGGCCTTGATGACAGTGGGACTATGGCGGGATGGTGGAGCAAGTGAGGGGGCAGTTCCAGGCCAAGGCAGGGTGCCAGGTGGACTGCAGGGCTACAAGCCTGGGGGTGCAAGCTGGGGCTGTAGGGCTGGGAGCATGAATTGGGTCTGCCAGCCCCAATTGGGACTGGGCAAGATGGCCCTAATCAGCCCTGACGGGGAATGGATGAGATGGCCCAGACACTCCCTGAAGCCCTCCTGTAATCCCTTCCAGGCAAGCCAACCTCCTGCAGTCCCTTCCCCCCACCGAAAAGTCCCCCCATCACCCCAATCACGCCACCAGTGAACAAATTTGTAGACTTGGCCTCTGGTATTTTAAAATAATTGTGGGTTGTTTATTTTCATTCTTATTTAAATTCTCTGATATCTGTTTTCTCCAAATTCATGAGTAACAGATAATTTTCATCTTAGCTGCAATTATATATATATATATACACACACACACACACACATTTTATCACCTCATTCTTATAGGAAACGTTGAGGTATTAGGTAACTCTGACAATAACCCATAATTTTCCTCTACCTTCTCTAAAGGGAAAAAAAAAATCTTACATGTTGATTTATAACTCTCTATCCTGCCCTACACGTATCTCTTTTTCTAGTTTTGTTATGCAGTCACAAGGTTACTACAAAGTGACATGAAAATGGTATTAAAATAATAAAGCCAATAATTCAGAGTAAATGGTTTAGGAGTCCTGCTTGAATACCTTTCAAATTTGTTCATGAATAAAAACAATTTTTATTGGACTAAATATATTGTCAAAATCTAAAAATTTATTCATATTGACATTGTGAATTATTTTCTGAGTTCAGCAATTTTGATGCCTGTCCTGATTTATAAATCACCATATAGTTGCCTAAGCATGCACAGGATATTATGAGCACTATAAAATGATTGGTGACTGATTTCCTATGCTGTTGTGCCTAATGAGAGAATACAAAATTATTCAGAGCGCTGCAATTGTGAAATAAAGAGTGTTTCCACCCACCTCAAGCAGTCTGTGCTTTCTCTCAACTGGGCTGAGGAACAGTAATATGTTTTGATAAAAGCTTTAAGATTTAAATACTACTTTTACCATTGTAAATTGTATGAAATTTTATAGTTTATTTATATTGCATGGATTTTTAAATTTAACTTAGACAGTCTCAATAATAACATTATTTAAGGTAAACTTATGGAAATTTAAAAGGTTACAGTATAATTTTTGAACTATATTTTAAAGTATGTAAAATCAACAATATATATCAATATATGTATATATATGTATATATAAATTACACATAGATAATATGTATTATTTCAATTTTAGCTCTTACTCTGGGTTTTAGTTAAATATAAACATCTCTAAACATTTAAAAATATCAAATCTTAACATATTTTAATATTAAAAATATTTTAAATATGGAAATACTTCAAATCTCTTTCTGTCTTCAATAAAATTGCAATCTGACCTATAAACTATATACATATGTGTATACATATATACACATATAATTATTATTGATGCTGTTAATAAAGAATAATGGAAATGACAACATACATATAAATCCTGTGAAGATTTAAAATACCTCATGAAACAAAGGACAGTCTAAGGGTGTATTTAATAGAAAATTATAAGGTATTTTTATGTATCACATAATTTACTGTTTTTTTCTAGCCAATGTATTGAACAATAATGCAAAAGTATAATGTAGACTTAGGGTACAAATAAGAATAATACCAAATTTCAAGATGGATTCCTCTGTTTCCTGCTTCCATGCATATCATCTGACAACATAATTACTTTGGTCATATAAAATGTATTTAAATTAAATCAATTTAAATTACAACAAAAGATCAGAAATACTACTGGACACTCTACCTTCTTTTCTTCATCAGCATTTTAGTCAGTGTCTGAACCAAGGCAGTTATTTTAAAGAATAACATCTAAGAGGTTGTAGAAAAAGTGTTACCTTGCATTGTAAATGCCAACCAAGAAAACAGAGTGTGTTGCAGAAGCAACATGAAATATTTTAAATGGTCATAAATCATCAAACACCCTGACAATGATCTAAAATCAGGTTCACACACATTCAGTATTTATCAGTCACATATAAAACACTGCTTTATATATAAAATATTCATACAACTCATGTAATTATTACACTGGAATGACTTTCCCTAACTCTACATTTTACTTTATATGTAAGAGCTTAGTGGAAGAAATGGCACACTTAGATTTTTAAAAATTAGGATCACCAGATTTTAAGTTGGTAAGATAATGCTTTGAACTATGTTTTTAGAGCTAGGCAAGCTTTGAATAAAGTCATGCCATTTTTAAAGCAAATTAAATAAAAAATTCCAGTGTGCCCTTTTATTTGGATACATATTTTAGCAAAAAATATGACAATTTATCACCCTGTACCTGTATGTAATACTGATTTTTAGGCAGAGAAAGCTCTTTCAAAACATGTTCAACTTCTGTCATTCTTCTTTTTTTTTTTTTTTCTTAAATTCTCATTACTGAGATCTTTCAGAAAATTCAAGAACACCTTAGAGCACAGGTCGCATTACATTTGAAGTATAAACAGAGGATCCATTCACTATCTATTTGCCACATTGAGATTTTATTCACACATATACCATAATTTTCCTTTTCACTCAGAACAAACACTCGGGAGTCTTCCTGATTAAAATCGCTGTGTAATTTGTTTCATGTCTGTCGAGTATAAAGTTTATGGATGCGTATTCCTGGAGGTAGAAAATGAATCTTTTCATAGTGATGTTTCAAGTGTATTAATACCTTTAACAGTGAGTTTACTTCCAACGGTTTTCTTAATTCCTAGGGCCCCGGAGCCACCTTCCCTTTTGGATGCACATGGCACAGGATGCCCATGTGAGAATGCAGGTTCCTGGGTGCCACACACGGCCTGCATCGGAATCTCGCGCAGCAGGTGTTCAGGAAAGGCAGTCTGAAAGTGCTTTTCTGGGGTCGTTGTGTACATCAGTGTTTGAGCACCAGTATCTTTCAGGGGAGCATTATGGTTTGCTGTAGCTTATATACAGCATACAAATCAGATAGGTAAACCACAGAACCCTAATGTTTTGTACAGAAATTAAGGTCAAGTAATTTTCCCAAGTGACAATAAATAGTCCATGGAGTAGAGTGGCTCAAATAAGCTTTTCTCAAAATAGGCTGGGCCTGCAGCACTTAACAATTATTATGTCTCCATGGGAAACTCACTTTCTTTCTGCATATTATTATGAAAACCAGTATCTGCCTTTTTAAAAGAACAAAACACAATGAGTTATCTAAAGTATTGCCCTAACCGGTTTGCTCAGTGGATAGACCGTCAGCCTGTGGACTAAAGGATCCCAGATTCAATTCCGGTCAAAGGCATATACCTTGGTTACTGGCATATCTCCAGTAGGAGGTGTGCAAGAGGCAGCTGATCCATGTTACTCTCTCATGGATGTTTCTAACTCTCTATCCCTCACCTTTCCTCTCTGTAAAAAATCAATATAATATATTTTTAAAAATAAAAAAATAAATAAAGTATCTACTACATGAGCCCTGCTGGCGTGGCTCAGTGGTTGAGCATTGACCTATGAACAAGCTGCTCATGGCTCAATTCCTGGTCAGGGGATCAGCCCGGGTTGCAGGCTGCATCTCCAGTGTTCGGTGTGCAGGAGGCAGCCTATCAGTGATTCTCTCTCATCATCGATGTTCTTTTTTTCTCTTTCTCTCCTATCCCTTCCTCTCTGAAATCAATAAAAATACATTAAAATAAATAAAGTATCTAATACATGATATGCTTGGTAAACAGTTCCCATCATAATTAACTTTTTGGCCCTCATTCCAATTCTGTTATAGAAGAACACCTGTTTTCTTTCCTCGTGGTCATGTGTCTACTGACTTGGATTCCCTTAATACCATGTGTTGTTGTTTTTTAATATTCTAGTGAATAATATTACCTTAAATGTAAAAAAAAAAAATAGATTTCATAGGAGGATAAAATTGACCAGCTCTACCAAAACATGTGTGGCAAAAAACATAAAATCTTAAAGAAAGGAAACTAAAACAAGATGCCTTCCAAGGAGACTGTCCTTCATTCTGAAGAGGTCTTCTTAAAAGTTTTTAATGGTTTAATTATTGCAAGATCCAGGGATTCTGATATTTGATAAAGCACACCTGCCTCTAATTTATTTTTTAAATGTCATATTCAAATATTGTGGAACTGAGCTCTAATTTTAGTTCTGCTTCCTAATTGTTTGATCTTTAATGAGTCAATTATCACATTTATACCTCAATTCCATCGCCTATAAATAAAATGTTTGAATAATGTTTAAAGTCTTTTGTACTTTTAAAGTTTTAGAATTTTATAAATGATGTTTATTTAGCCACGGTCTTTTTGCACTACTTGTCCCACTAATTGATTCTGTTAAAATAACACATGATCTATCTGATAAAAGTTTAAAATAGTAATTAAAATGTACCTGCCTTTATGATTTAAGAAGGATACTAAAAATCTGATGTCTGTCATCTCTCACAAAAGTGTGTGTGCATATATACCAAGAACATTTAACTGAATTAATTTAGGATTTACAGTATTTTTCTAAATTAATAACTACAAGTAAAGCATAACTCAAAAAAGACAAAATGGAATTTTCATTTGACAAAATATTCTAAAATAGTGTTCTTTCCTAGAATTCAGGGTGTCAGTTATTTCTCTGAAGTTATATGCAAAGCAGGAACATTTTTTAGAGAGAATTTATAATTTTCTTTACATTTTTAAAGAGGTACTTTAAAATGTGTTTCATTGCATGGTGACTGACAGGAGAAAGGCTGTGTAACACTGAATAATACTTTGAATGAAAGGTCTTTTTTCTTTTTCACAAAAATAAGAAACCACTCTTTACATAGAAAAATGTTAACTGATTCTTGAAAAGACAAAATATTAACTGTCTAATTAATAAGAAATTATGTCATGCTTGGAGCTTAAAAGAATAAAGTGGGAAGAATGAATGCATTGATTTACTCAAGGAATCACCACATGATCTAAGACAACCCAAATGAACCTCACAGTTCAATAGGGGAAACATATTAATTTGACAGTAATTATATAAATGTACAATTGCAATAGGAAATAATAATTCAATTCAATTCTAAGACTAACTCAGAGTTTAGTAGAGAATGTCAAAAATTATTATTATCAACTTTGGAAAAAGTCATGGCCACAAGGAATTGAATAGCCAGTGGTTGGACTAAAGGGAGCAAAGGGTAAGTTGGTTCAAATGACCCTAAAAAGAAAAGAGAAAACAAGACTTTTAGGTCAAGCAAAAAGACAATCAATCTAATGAAAATGGGCAAAGACCTAAGTAGACACATCTCCAAAGTGGACATACAGAGGACCGAGAGATATATGAAAAATTGCTCTAATTCATTGATCATCAGAGAGTTTCCAATTAAAACAACAATGAGATATCCCCTCATACCTGTCAGAATCACTATCATCAACAAATGACAAGTGTTGCCTAGAATGTGGAGAAAAGGAAACCCTAGTGCACTGATGGTGGGAATGACTGGTGCAGTCACTGTGGAAAACAGTATGGAGTGTCCTCAAAAAATTAAAAATGGAACTCCCATTTGACCCAGCGGACCTATTCCTAGGAATATAGTCTAAGAAACCTGACACACCAATCAGAAAGAATGCATGCACCTTTATGTTCATAGCAGCACAATTTACAACAGCTAACATTTGAAAACAGACCACATGCTCATCAACAAATGAGTGGATGAAAGACTGTGGTACATTTACACAATGGACTACTATGTGGCAGTAAAAAAGAAGGATTTCTTACCACTTGAGATAGCATGATGGAACTGAAAGTATTATGCTAAAGGAAATAAGCTAGTCAGAGAAAGATAACTTTCACATGATCTCACTCAGATGTGGAAACT
>PVJC01030675.1:0-21035 GCA_004026665.1 Murina feae
GACAATTTTCAGGGGTTAAGGGTGTTGGGGATGCGTGAAGAGACTGGACAATAATTGTACACCTATGGATGAGGACAGTGGGGGGGCAAGGACAGAGGTTGGGGTGGGAAATGGGAGGAGGGGAGCTATGGGGGAAAAAAGAGGAACAACTGTAATAATCTGAACAATAAAGATAAAAATAAAAAATTAAAAAAAAAACATTTACATTTTTATTTATATAGATATTAGGGGCCCGGTGCACAAAAATGTATGCACTCGGGAGATCCATCAGCCTGACCTGTGCCCTCTCCCAGTCTGGGACCCCTCTGGGGATGTCTACCTGCTGGTGTGCCTGGTCAGCCTGGGTGAGGGGCTGATGGCTGTCTGCATGCTGGCCAAGCCCCCCAGTGGCGTCCCTCCCCAGCCTGAGTGATGGGCTGAGTTTTCAGACTTTCAGGCTGCTCACAGTCCCTTCAGGTTTTGGGTCCCTACTGGGGTACCTGGCCAGCCTGGATGAGGAGCCGAGGGGCGTTTTCAGGCTGCCCACAGTCCCTTCAGGTTTTGGGTCCTTACTGGTGTGCCTGGTCAGCCTGGGTGAGGGGCTGATGGCTGTTTGCAGGCTTTCAGGCTGCCCACAGCTCACATTGACCCAATCTCCCAGCAAAGCTGGCTGGAAGCAGGTTTCTGGGGTTTGTTTATCTTCTATAATTGATACACTGTTCCTTTAAGCCAGGGCCTAGGCAGTTAATGAAGCCTCCTCTCTGCTTCAGCTCTGGCTTCTATAATGAAACACTGTTTCCCTTAGAAGTCAGGCGGGCCTGCTGTTTGCTTCAGCTTCTGATACTTCTAGGATTATAACATTGTTGCAAATACGGCATTCCTTGGAGCGGAGAGAAGCCCAGGTGGCTGGCAAACAGTTTCACTCCTCCTGCAACAGAAACTGCTTGTTTACTCAGCTCCCTGAGTGCGAGCTTCTATGTTGGCTGGATTAATTTGCATACAGCCACTCTCATTGCTGGTGGGTGTGGCTTAGGCATCCCGAAAGGATGGTTAATTTGCATATTGTGCTTTTATTATATAGAATGGGTTGTACCAATCATCCATTCAAAAGGCATGGTGTCTTCTATCCATGATTTTATTGCCTAAGATAGCCAACTTATTGATATAGATAAGCCCAATGGTCAATTTATCGATTGAAGGTCAGGGGAGATAAATTAAAAGCACAGATAACATAGGAACTGTAATTAAGTGATTGCTTTAAACCTTTTTTTAAAAAAAATCATTACCAATTTTTTTTTACCAATCCTATTAACAAGTAACAAAATTGTCCGACCTAAGGACAATTTGTCCCCCCTCCTTCCTTTGCTATTCCCTTGGGGAAAATGTTAATAGATTAAGGAATAGGGCTAAAATATATAGAACAAGGAGATTAGATAGTAATAGGTCATCCACTGACCAATTTTCAGGACTGTAAAATGCCCAGCACAGTACCTGGGCACTCAGTCACCAACAATATTAGCAGCAGCCATAGTAGCTTTACTTACACTCAGCATAAATAATGCGTCAATTTAAGATTAAATACTGGATGTGGATGAGAAAGTACTACCTTACCTCGTAACATGAAGCTTTTATGAAGAGGGGAGATTTTAAAAACAAAAGATTAAGGAGAGGGAGCCTGAACTTTCAGTGGCAGAACAGCATTGTAAGAACAGGTGAAGGACTCAGCACTTCTCTGAGGACTCTCTTCTAGTTCCCATTGCTAGCAAAGCAGACAGGAAGCACACTAGGATGGGATAAATTCTGGGGGTAGATTGGTGCCAAAATTCACACTTGCATGTGAGAACTGATTTATACATATCAGGCTGTAGAAACCAGGTGGCTTGCCATTAAAAGTTAGAGCTGGGCTCTAGCCAATCTGGTTCAGTGAATAGAGTGCCGGCCCGAAGACTGAAGGATCCTGGGTTCAATTCTGGTCAAGGGCACATACCTCAGTTGCAGGTTCCCCGACTCTGGTTGGGGTGTGGGCAGGAGGCCACCAATCGATGTCTCTCTCTTCGATGTTTCTCTCTGTCTCTCCCTCTCCCTCCCACTCTCTCTAAAAATCAATGGAAAAATATCTTCGGCTGAGGATTAACAACAATAACAAAAAGTCAGAGCTGGCTGTCAAGCCAGTTTAGAGGGTGTAACATGTGCCACTGCAAGGGACCTGTGCTCGGTTTAATGCTCTGCTGTCTCTACCTTAAAATTCTTAATTGCTCTTGAACATGGGGTCTTGCATTTTTATTTTGTGCCAGCCTTGCAAATTTTTCAGCCAGTCCTATTGACAATATACAAAATTGCCACAAGCCCTTAGACGGTGTTCTCACTGGCACGTATCTCAGTACGCTGACCATTCCCTGTGGCATGCGCCCTTTTGCTAAAGACCAGCTTCTTTATTCCTTTCTGGATACTGTTAGACTTCTAGAATTGTTATTGAAGAGTGTGTCTGTGCCAATTAATGACTTAAGGGAAACTCTGCCTCAATTTTATGTCCCAGACAATGCTACTTTGCTAATAAGTTCTATTTGCATTATTTAATGTAACATCATGATTTCAGAAACTACATATTCTGCTCATTCCAATTACTGTGGTCTTCAATAAAAGTTTCCTGATCATTGCATAAGTAATGAGTAATAGTTTTTATGAGGTCAGATCCTTCTGCTCAAAGAAGAGACTTGTTAGCCCAGCATTCAAAACTTTCCTGATGTGACACCGCCCTAATCCTCAGAGCTGTGCTTATCACTGCCCTCCACACACCTGATGTTCCAACTGTTCCAGGCTGCTTACTATTTCTGGAAAACACCATTTTTGTCTCACTCTCCATTCTTTTCTTTTTAGCTTCTTTTTTATAAAAATGAATGCCCTCTTCCAAATACCACGCTTGCCTCCCTCGTCTTCCACCCGTTCTCCACTGCTGTGACTTTCGCTCTTCCATCAAGGTCTCACTTTGTTGCTCGAATGTTTCTTCCACAATGAAGTTTTTCCCTGAAATTCTCCATTGTAGTTAGTGACTTCCCTCTCTGCTGCACCATGGCTCGCGAAGCTCTTAAAGGCTTACTTCATTCTACACTGCATTATAGTCACTGTTTTGTTGACTATCTGTTGTGAGCTCCTTGAGCTTAGGACTGTTTACTGTCTATTCCATCATCCACAGCATCGTTACATGATGTGTGGCACATGCTCAGTGCATCTTTATTGAGGGAGTATCTTTGTCCATTTGGGCTGCAATAACAAAATACCACAGACTGGGTAGCTTATAAACAACAGAAATTTATTGCTCACAGTTCTGGAAGCTGGAAGTCTGAGATGAGGGTGCCATGTGATTGGATGAGGCCCTCTTCTAGATCATAGGCTTCTCATTATACACAGTGGAAGGGCTCTCCAGAGTCTCTTTTATAGGGCACTAATTCCATTTATGGGGGCTCCATCCTCATGACCCAAGTACCACATATTAATACCTTTGGGCATTAGGATTTTAGCCTATGACTTTGGAGGAGACACAAACATTTAGACCATAACAGTGAGGGAATTGGAAGGTCTACTCTAGTTATCTGGTACATTTAAACCACTTGGTTGTAATTCTCTAAAATGAAATAACCAGTTGCCATCAGTTGATCTTGTTGGAAATTGTTTTGACTTTGAGAATTACTTGTGAAAGAGAGAGGTAATAAAAGCAAAGTTGTTCCTAGGAATGAGGCCCCCTAGAGTTGTATAATGTTTGACCCTGGGTGAAAGAATAGTGGATAAGTTAAAAAAAGACTAGAGGGACCCAGATTAGTCAGGGAACATTACCCAGAACAGTTTGAAGTCAGAAAAACAGGAAGCTTAGGGTACCACTTGACTCTCAATTTAGACATTTCTAGCCATCAATTTAGTTCTCACTTTCCTTTTTTGTATCACCTTCCCTTAATTCAATATAAATCCATGTCACAAAAAGGTTTGAAGTAAAGCCAATAACATGGTAGGGGAATGCTAAATACATTTTTTATTCTAACACTTTGACTATGAAACTAAATGCCAGCTATTGAGAAATTTTGGTCTTTTCTTTTTATTCTGCCTAGGTTGTGTGAGTAAGGAGATAGTGAAAAAGAGAATAAACCAGAATCTGAATCTACTGGGGTCACAAAGGAGACTTTTCTTGAGCTTCTTTGTGACCATAACCAATCATGCCTTTAATTTTGTCCCATGGGATTAGATATATTAGGCCAAAGGATAAAGCCACTAATTACAAAATCTGGATTGTCAAAGGTTAATTTCTAAGTCACTGGTACAATTGGTGGACCATCCTAGTCCTACTGCCATTTCAGTGAGTATGAGAAGAAGACCATTTAGTAGACTGGGTAAGACTCTGTGATTCCTCATAGGTATGTAATGATTTATTTTCATACTAGTGGCCCAGTGCACAGACTTGTGACATTGAAAGGAAATTAATTAGAAGGTGGTGAGCGGGGCAGAGAGGGGTAGGACTGGGTAAGATGGGCAGGATATGCCCTGGAGCCAACCTCCCATAGTTCCTCCCTGGCCAGCCACACCTGGGATGGCACCACAGCTCAAATGGCGTCTGCAGAATAAGTGGGGCCCTTTGGCAGGTCCATAGGCTTGGCCTGTAGAGACCAGGCTGAAACCGGCTCTCTGACATCCCCCGAGGGGTTCCAGAGTGCAAGAGGGCACTCTGCAAAGTTGCTGGTGCTTGGCAGCTCCTGCATTGAGTGTCTGCCCCCTGATGGTCAGTGCACATACCTACTGGCCTGTTGGATGGTCAGTCAGATGGTCACTTAGCCTTTTATATATATACTAGAGGCCCAGTGCACAAAAATTTGTGCACTCGGGAGGGTCCCTCAGCCCGGCCTGTGCCCTCTAGCAAGACAGGACCCCTCGGGAGATGTCCACCTGCCGGCTTAGGCCTGCTCCCCAGGGGATTGGGCCTAAGCTGGCAGCCAGACATCCCTCTAGCAGCCCGGGGGCCCTCAGGGGATGTCCACCTGCCAGCGGGGAGCAGGCCTAAGCTGCAGTTGGGCATCCTTAGCTCTGTTGAGGAGGCAGGAGAGGCTCCCGCCACCACTGCTGTGCTGGTAGCTGTCAGCCTGGCTTGTGGCTGAGCAGAGCTCCCCCTGTGGGAGTGCACTGATCACCAGGGGGAAGCTCCTGCATTGAGCATCTGCCCCCTGGTGGTCAATGTGTGTCATAGTGACCAGTCATTCCCAGTCATTTTGCTATTAGGGTCAATTTGCATATTACCCTTTTATTATATAGGATTTTAAATTTTAGTGCTCAAGTCATGTCAGATTAGTGAGGTTGGATGGATGCCCCATTTCAAAGCCCATTCTCACTAGTGAATCTACTGGTTTTTATGGGGGGCAAGTAGAAAAGGGGCTCTGTGGGAAAATCCATCACGTGAAAGCTTGAACTTATAGAGTGGGGGGATCATCCCAGAAGAGATGTGTTCCCACAAATTTGTACTCAGTAAAATAAAGGTAAAAAATTAATATTGAAAGCATGCCCAAAAAGAAAAAGAAAATCATAAAAGGATAATAGAAATACCACAGAGTTTATGAGAAGGACACTTTGATTTGCCTCAATAAGTGTGAGAAAGAATTCATGAGCCAACTATGTGTTTATTTGTGAATCCTCAAGGTATATATAACTAATGTGTCTCTCCTTAAACATTTTCCACCAGCAGACCCTGTATCACCATCTCAGCCTTTAACTCAACACTTGGTTCTGGGGTGGGAAACTCTAGGGATAACATTTAGGTTCTAAGTTACATGCAATCTTGACTGTCATAAACTCTTACCTCATTTTATTCTCTAGACTTGTGTTTATTCTTTAGACTTGTGTCCATTTAGACACACCCAGAGGGAGCTCTGATTCAAAAGGTGTTAATATTCTAAATACAAAGTTAATTCTAATGTATACATAAATGAAAAGTTTTAACTGTACAGAAGTTTTAACAATGCTTGCCACAACTTACCCAACTAAGTGAGCTTTGTCTTTATCAAGGGCATCCTGGTAAAAGTGTCAGGAAAAGTATCCGTGTCCCGGGAACCCCGCTAGCATTGAAGGAGCGTGTTGTGGCCATTCTACCATTAGGCTTGGGAACTTTACCATCCAAATGGCAATTTGCAGATCTCAGTATTAGACATGGGGGTGGGGGGAGAAAACCTGTCAGTTTCCTCTCCCCCCACCTTGCCCCTGTTAATGATTGTACTATTTCCTATCCTCGTGGTTTTGTCGTTTCTATAAATGGATTTCATGTAAGTGGAATCCTACCATATGTAACTTTTTGTATTTGGCTTTTTTTCCCTCTTAGCATTGTGCTTTTGAGATTCATATTGCTACACTTTTTTTCTCATTTGCCTTGCTTTCATCTTAGTGGAATTTGGTTGGGGGGAGAGAGGAAACAGAGATAAAATGTTTATGTTCAATCTACCATGTTTAACTAGAAATCTTATTTGACAGTTTTAGAAAATAAATCAGAAAATGCTAGTATAGAGTGAAATCTTACAATTTTGCAGTTGAAATCAAACTTATTTCAGATGTCAAGGCAACCGAGAGAAACCATTTAAAGATTTCAGGTCTTATTTACAGTAAACACTCAATAAAATACCTGTTACTTTGATTTGAATCTACAAAAACCCCCAAAAGGGAGTTTTATATCATCTCCAGCGTACAAATGTATTTATGTAACTTGTTGAAGACTTCACAGCTGGTAAGTTGCAGAGCCAGGATTCATTGAGGTCTTTCTGACTTGAAATCCCAGATTCTTTCCTGTTACAACACATCATAAGCATAATGTAATCAACATGGGGAAACAACTGTTTATACTATCTTGCCTTCATTACGGTCTGGTTCATTACAATTCTGGGAAGAAATTTGACATAATGATAGGTTATTCACTGATGACATTTGCTCAGTGTTCTGTGTGTGGCCAACTCACTAATGTGTTGGGCATCATCAGAAGGGGTCTAGCACTGAAATAGGAAAGTTTCCTCCCTTTAATCCATCACCAGAGAGCAGTGACATTCAGAACAAAATTCTGGGAAAGATGAAGTGAAGTTGGAGACGAATAAGCAAGAACAATTGCAATTATTCAAGGGATGTGTACCCTGCCTCAGGAATGCAGCCTAGAGCTTTGAAGACCCATCAGTTTTTGTGTGTGTTTTTTTAAGTTGATATTTATAAAATCATTGTATACAAACTCTGGAATTCTAACCTTTAAGAACATCAGATACTTTCAAATTTTGGAAAGGCATTTTTTGTTTTACCTTAGTTGATTAATCCATAGGACCTTTATTAGTGTCAGGTTCTATACTAGGTGTTGAGAAAAACAGTACTAAGATAGTTCCTACCTTCAGCAAGCTTCTCTTTTAGTGAGAGAAACATATGTGTTGTAGAAGTCATCTATAATCTAATTTAATAAAAGAGTAATATGCAAATTGACCATCACTCCATTACACCTAAGCCACACCCACCAGCCAATCAGAGAGACTATATGCAAATTAACCCAGCCAAGATGGCAGCTGACAGCCATGGAGCTGGAACAAGTAGGAGGCTTGCCCCTGCAATGGAGGAAGCTAAGGTTCCTGTCTGCCTAGGCTGGCTGTGGCCTCTGCTCAAGGCAACAAATTTTTTCAATTATAGAAGATAAATAAACCCAGATACCTGCTTCCAGCCTTGGGCTCAAGGAAGCGCTGGGAGCTAGGGTTGTCAGGGGCAACCTGACCTGGGCTCCGGTTAAAGCAACAAAGTTTCAACTTTAGAAGTTAAATAAATCCCAGATACCAGTTTCCAGCCAGCCTCGCTGCAAACAGCCACCAGCCACTCACCCAGGCTGGCCAGGTACCCCAGCAGGGACCCCACCCTGAAGGGGATGTGCCCATCCTGCAAAGAGCCATCAGCCCCTCACCCAGGCTGGCCAGGCACCCCAGTGGGAACTCCACCCTGATCCAGGACACCCTTCAGGGCAAACCAACTGGTCCCCACCCATGCACCAGGCCTCTATCCTATATAATCCTATATAATAAAAGGGTAATACGCAAATTGACCCTAACAGCAGAACAACTGGGAATGGCTGGTCACTATCACACACACTGACCAACAGGGGGCAGATGCTCAATGCAGGAGCTGCCCCTAGTGGTCAGGGCACTCCCACAGGAGGAGCTCTGCTCAGCCACAAGCCAGAAGGCTGCCAGTACAGCGGTGATTGTGGGAGCCTCTCCTGCCTCCTCAGCAGTGCTAAGGATGTCCAACTGCAGCTTAGGCCTGCTCCCAGCTGGCAAATGCACATCCCCTGAGGGCTTGCAGGATGCCAGAAGGATGTCTGACTGACAACTTAGCCATGATCACCTGGAGAATGGGCCTAAGCCAGCAGGTGGACATCCCTCGAGGGGTCCCAGACTGTGAGAGGGCACAGGCCAGGCAGAGGGACCCCCTCCTCCGCTGAGTGCACAAATTTTTGTGCACCGGGCCTCTAGTATTAAATGTTAGTGATGACATACAGGCATTAAGGTTTAATATAAAAATAAAAATAAGTCAGCACATGAATAAGATTCTTTAATGGACTTTGAAGAGAAACAAGTGATGTTTATGATACATCCATTCCTTTTGGAAGCAGAAGTTACAAAAAAACAATAACATTCCCTCCAAAGCTATTGTCAGAGGCAGCGAGCCAGGCTAAATGGACCACTGTCATTTCATAGGTTCTTCAGGTAGAGTTGTCTCTTCTTATCCTTGCTTTACAGAGTATTGTGACTATAACTCATACTATACTTTTAAAAACAGCTAGATATAATTTATATAACTTTGTAAATAGTTATTTAGAACCAGAGTATGAGGGGAAGAAACATCCTCACACTGTCGTAGAGCATGTACCAACCCTCACAGTTCACTCACAGCAGGAGTCTTCAAACCTTTGTACAAAACCTTTGAACAAGCTTGGTTATCTGGTTTCCGAGTCCAGGACAAATTATGAAGACACATTAATTACTCAAGCGGATTTACTAACAGCTAAGAGGAGTGATGGCTAATGAGTTGACTAGTGGCTTTGTATTGAGACAGAAGAAAATTCAAATTAACAAACAAGTACAATAATAAGAACTTGTTAGCATTTACAAGGATTTGCAAACAGATGTGTCAGTGTTACTTCAAATAGTCACTTCTACTGGAAATTTTAAAATGTTAACTTCTTTTTAAAAATTGGATTTATATGCAACTTTTTAGGAACATGTGTACTGAAAACATGTGTGCATGTAGTGAGTTACAATTATAATTTCTGCTGTGGCTAGTGTTACTCAGTGGTTGAGCATTGACCCATGAGCCTGGAGGTCATGGTTTGATTCTGGATTAGGGCACATGCCTGGGTTGAGGGCTTGATCCCCAGTAGGGGGTGTGCAGGAGGCAGTTGATCAATGATACTCTCTCATAATTGATGTTTCTCTCTCTCTCCCTCTCCTTTCTCTCTCTGAAATAAATTTTAAAAAATAAGTTATAATTTCTGAAGGGAGGTAGCTAAATATGTCTTTAAATTCCATCCTCTGTAATATTAATCTTTTTATTGAGGCATTACATACTGTTTTCTATCACAAATAGTTTGTTATTCTACATTTATTTTTCCATTAAAACTGCCTTGTACATTTATAATTTTTTAACACTTAGAATAAATATTTAATATTAATTGATGTTCTTCCTAGTCATCCTCATCTTAGACAGATGGGACTTATCAAGGATCCTTTAGAAGTCTGTAAATTTCAGCTATATATTGAGAGTATAAATGGAAAATATACCAATGAATAATTAAGTAATGGGTTTGGATTACTATCTAGCACAAAGTCAAATTCACATTCCAAAACAGTGACAAGAGACAGGTGAAAAATGTTTTATCTTTGTCAATTTCCTTTTGGTAAAGCTCAAAATGTTCATCACACATTTTCAAAAAAATCATCTTGATTGAATCATTACCTTAAAAAATTAAAACTTAGGACTGCTTCTGTAAGCAAAAATGATGTTAAGGAGAAATGTAAAAGTCTAAAGCAATGGAATCTTTCACTAATATGGTTTTAATTATTTCACTATTAAAACTGGGCATTGGAACCAGAGTCTATAGCTCCTTGTTCCTCCTGGAGTTTTTATCCTGGTTATCTGTAATACAATCTTCTCTGGGAAGTAATAAGAGCTATTGCTGATTTGATAGATATTTCTGTTTATTTATTCTTCCCTCCATTAGCCTTTACTAGTTTTTTTTTTCCTTTCACCTACACTAGTACTGTGATTAGGAACTTCCAGGAAGGGTAATTATGAGAATAGCAATAATCCAATTGCAATTTTAAAATTTTCCACAAATGACTGTTGAAAGTACTTAGGTATTTGAAAATAATTCCTTGGCTCTTCTGATGGTTTTAGATACCTGGCTATGGCCCCTTGGAAAATCCTATTTTAAAAATCTCTGCTTTGCCAAGCTGGTGTTGCTCAGTGGTTGAGCATAAAACTATGGACCAGGATGTCACAGTTCGATTCCCAGTCAGGGCACATGCCTGGGTTTTGGGCTTGGTCCCCAGTAGGGGCTGTGCAGGAGGCAGCCAATCAACAGTTCTCTCTCATCATTGATGTTTTATCTTTCGCTCTCTCTCCCTTCCTCTCTGAAATCAATAAAATATATATTTTTTAAAAATCTCTGCTTTAATTTGATTCTGACAAACCACATTTAGAATAAGCTATACATAAGTCATTTCATCTATAGATATTCCTAAAATTTGGTAACAGACCTGTTATTTTAAAGGAAGTAATGGAGTTCTATACATTTAGCAAATCCCCATCTACAAAGGGAAGTCACAGTTTTTATGAATCCTCACAACAACAAAAATCTGTTAATATGAATAAAGCATGTAGAGCACCACTGTTCTATAGAACTCTCTGTACTGATGGAAAGGTTGTATTTTGCACTGTTCAATATGGTTGCCACTAGCCACACAGGGCTACTGAGCACTTGAAACAGCCTAGTGTAACTGAGGAACTAACTTTTTTATCTAATTTAATTTTAAGTTAAATAGCCACATATGACTAGTAGCTACCATATTGGACAGTGCAGATAAAGGGGCATACTGTTAAAACAGAACAAAGTAAACCCCACAGAAAGTGGCATATTTTAGAATTCTCCACTTATTTTTATTTGCTGCTAGGAATTTTTACCTTTCATCCTAAGTATAGAACCAAAGTTCCCGGTAAGATGTGAGTCTAGTCCATATTTTTCTGTCTTAAGCCTTTCTTAATTAAGTGGGAGCCCTTTATAATATTGATAGTAAGGTCTTGTGACTAAGGGTGCTGGCTCAGACATGTACTCAGGCCTAGGCTCTGGAACTGAAGTGGAACTGGGTCCAACCCCTGTCTTTACCACTTAGTAATTGTGGTCAGTTATTTAAACTTTGTGTCCCAATTTCTTTATCAATTATTATCAGGATTGATATGATTAGAGAAGTTAATACAGGAAAAGTGTTTAGAGCAGTGAGTGGCAATAATCCCAGTAAATGTTAGCTATTGTTATTGCTCTGTGTGTGTGTGGGGGGGGGGTGCATGCATGCCTGTAAAGTTCTACCATCTAAAAAGTACATTGCATCATATTATATCAGGTCCTGTACTAGGTGCTGAGGCCAGATAGTAAGAAAAAGAAGAGGGATAAGATACAGAGATAAGAAATACTTGGATTCTATTTCTAATAAATGGATAAACTAATGAAAATTAGTTTATTTCTCTTGAAAAATAGAAGGTATGAAGCTAACAAGTACTAAGGATCCACTGTGTATTGTATAAGTATGTTATATATGCTTTATCTCATATAATTATCAAATCTATTCTATGAGGTGGATTCTGTTATTATCGCCAATTACAGATAATGAAATTGAGACTTAGAGAGAGAGTAAGGTCAAGTTAATGACTAATATTTGAATCCAGGTCTATCTTCCTCCAGTGCTTCCCCTCTTAGACCCTCACAATATTGTTCTGTATATGATGAAGTGTATTGAAGTGAATAAGAAATTTCTGAATTGATGGACTAGGAAACAATATTAAAGTCTGTGTTATAGCCCAGATTTTTAAACATAATTTTAACTTTAAATAATTTCAATTGTCATTTTAATTGTTCTCCTGAACTGTATGTCTCAAGGAGAGTCATGGATTTCCAAAAAGAGAGGGAAAAGGCACACAGTAACAGGAAAGGAAAAGAAGAAAAGGGACTAGCATTTTCAGAGCTTACTGTGTACTCGGTACTTGTCTTAGAGACCCACTCAAGTTCCTATTTCTATATATTCTATAATCCTCCCTTTAAAAAAAATAGGGTATGTCTCTATCTTCTCCTTTTTTTATTAATGGATGTCACAGTTCCTAAAGATAATTCTTTACCAAAGGTTGTTTTTGTGATTCTAAATGCAAGTTTTCTTAGTACTACATTTGGACCTTAAAACTTGGAAATAATCAAAACACTTAGATATGCCCTGTCTCTTCCTCTGTCTTGAGTTTGTTCTCTTAGTCACAATTATTCTACCTTTTCCCACTTCAATACAAGTTTTACTAGTAAAAACTAAACAGGAGTTGTCAACTTTTGTCTCCTCGTTGTCATCTGTTTTTTATTCATGTTCTTTTCATTTTGAATTTATAATTATTATTCAGTCTGTTTGCAAGCCGCAGCACACACTGAAAAGTAGGTTTCCTAACAATGTCCTTAACATCTCATATCATTTGTCATATATGCAAATGTAGGTAAATTGACTCATTAGTCTATGTGTTTAAAGCAGTAAAGATTTGGTTTGAAAATTCCTGATTAAACAAGTAATCCATGCTATTAATAGAAATTTAGGAAAATAGAGACAATTTAAAAGTAATAACCACTGTTGACCATTTAAACCATTTTTTCTGTTTTCTTATAATGCTTAAGTAATTATTTTTACACTCATTATTATTTGTATGTTTAAAGGCAATAGGTTTGCATCTTATTTTTAAGACACTTTAAGTGAATTTATTTAGTTACTGATTTTCTTCTTCATATGGCAAGTCAGAGATAGGTCAGGAAATGTTGATTCTGTTCTGGAATATTAACACTAAAAATAGTGTAGCGGATGGGACAAAAGTAGGTTTACAGTTGTTTGTACGGAAAATAATATAATAATTAACTAAGAATGCAAACATAAACTCTGTTTTGTATATTCACAGTTTAAATCTACTTTTTCCCCATGCTGTTTATTATTTATTATAGATTTATAAAGGTTATAGATAAATCATTTCTTTGGTCAAGAAATATGTTTAGCCTTTGACTTAAGTTATATATGAAATCACACAAATTTCTACTTCTTGTTAAGTTTATAATTATGACTATGAAAATGAAGTATCTTTATTCATTTTAAAGCCTACATTTTAAACATATTTTAACTTCAATCAAGGTTGTATTTATAAGTATTAGTAAGCAGGTGATCCATCAACATGGAGAACTTGCCTTTTTGTAATTTTTATTTTTTGCTGGCTCCAGCATACTTCAGTATTAATAAACATTCAGAATCTTAACCAAAAATATAGGTATATGGTAAATACTGAATCAGTATTTTTTAAGTGCATGGTTTTTGAGTGAAATGTTATAAAGATGAGATGAGGTAGGTGAGTGGGTTTGGTTGATGGGAGGCTATAATTATCCTCTCAAATAGAACTTTTAGTAGATGGTTCATAGTTATGAGAGCAGGTAAGAGATAAAAACATGATCTTTGGCCACTCTCTTGATTTGATTTTAAATAACATACTTAGAATTTTAATTCCATTAAAAAGCTATCTAATGTTTTTCAAAATTCCAAGCAAGATCTTGGTGATAGACCTCTATCCTGGGAAGATAATTTTATGTTATTACTGTGAACAAGTAACTTAATCCCAATTTTAAGATGGAAATGATGCCCGAATAAGCAGAAGTTTCTTATGCTTGAAATACTACTATATGTATGTTAAAGAAATGACCAAGAGGTTAGGGTAGCAGGACTGTGTTTAATTTAAGGCAAGAAAATCCCAAATAAAGAGAAGACAGCTTGGGAAATTCTCACCATCAATCAAGAAATCTCAGCAATAATGCTTAAATTAAAATTTTATTCAATTTTAGTCACACTGAAAATTTTATCTGTGGGGCAAATTTTTCCAAATGCTTTGATTTACTCATGTTTATAATATAAAACGCAGAATGTGATCTATTATAAAATTATCCTCTATTAGCAACATGGGGAAATTTGTGTTATATAATAAACACAAGAATTTGAAGGCCATATGGCCAGGTTGCCTCTTCCATTCCTGGTTTTCTCTGTGCTGGATGCGTCTTGGCACAAAGCCAAGGTAATTTCCAGAATTTGGCAGGGCCCTGGCAAATGCACAGCTGCTGCTGTCTCCAACTCTTGCCTACTCATTTTGTACAAACCGCTTCCTCCTCCTGGTGCTGAGAAACTCACCAAGTAAGAGGAGTATGCCTGGAGGGCAGATGCAGATGCCCCCTTGTGCTCCTGGCAGGTTCGAGAGCCCTTGTGAGGGTGGCAGTCGCATCACCTCACCTGAGGCCCTGTCCATCTCGCCCCTTCACTCCTCTGCTCTTCCTTATCTTTTTCCATCTGACGCTCAATGTTTAAAAAATCATCTTTCCTTTCTATCCCCTTCTAATAAAAACTAACTTTGACTTCTCATGAATTAATATAGCCAGTCATGCCCAGCCAGTGTGACTCAGTGGTTGATTGCCAACCTTTGAACCAGGAAGTCATGGTGGGATTCCTGGTTGGGGGCACATGCCTGGCTGAGTTACAGGCTTGATCCCCAGTAGGGGGCGTGCAGGAGCAGCTAACTGACTATTCTCATCATTGACGTTTCTATTTATCCCTCTCCCTCTCTGAAATCAATTAAAAAAAATTTTTTAAAGAAGATCCAGTCAGTTCCCATGAAGATACCTGAGCAAAATCTGGTCAGGGAGAGTGGGATTGAGAGGACAAAAACAGAGGCAGAGATAGTAGGGCTGCTTGCGTTCCCTCACTTTCTACTTACCAGCTTCTAAACTGTGCAGCTTCTTCAAACTGTGTTTGTAGGTGTGCACACAAACACAGGTAAAATTTAGATATTTTTATCCTCCTATACTCTCCTTAAATGTAGAGTCAGCTCTGATCATACTGGACTATAGTCATGGCGATGGTTTCCTTCCCTTCATTCTATGCCTCTCCACTTCTCTGCCTTTGTTCGCTGACAGTGGGCGTGGTACAAGCTTCTTTGACCACACTTCTTGGGATGAGGAAGAGGTCGTGTCCCAGCTCTGCCACTAATTGGTTGTGTTGAGCAAGTCAGCACTTTCTCTGAGATTTGCTTCTTGTATGTAAAACCAGTAGGTTGGACTGTATTCCTTGACGGTCCTGTTATTCCGTCATCTCTTATGTATCAAATTGCATATGATGCCCATGCTGAAGTACTCATTCTGTACTCATTCCCGGTGCCGGTGGCAACAGGTCTGCTTCATGTGCACCCTTAACTCTTGGAAATGGGAAGAGATTACAAAACAAACACATGTTTTTCTAACTTTTTGTGTGTGAGCTCATTCCAATATGATGTCATCAGGGAGAAACTCAGGATAAAAATCAACAGAATAGAAATTTGTTAAGAATAAATATAAAGTCCCATAGTTAATTCAAAGAACAAATTGTACAAATAGGTGTTTGGCTGAAAATCACATATACATTAAGCATTGTCCTCAACTCTAATGGGAGCCAATAGCATAACAGACGCCCTGTGCTGTGTAGGATAACCACAAGTCCCAACGGCAAAGGCAGACTGGAAGGAACGGCTGAGGCAGTGGCCAGGCCAGAGAATCTGAAGTCAGCAGTCTTCAAAGAGATCGGGCAGAACAAGGTTGGAGAGACCAAAGGCAAGAGACAGCCAAGGTTGTAGCAGGAGATTAGCGAGAAAGCAAAATTAGGGAATCGGTAATGTCAAAATGTAGAGATGAGCATAAAGGGAACAAAGTGGGGAGGATGGGGTGAGGGGGGTGGGGGTTCATTCAGCCAACAGCTATTGCTGTAACACATGAATCCAGCTTTTCTTTGTCTTTCTCTTTTTTCCCCAACCTTATATGCCCAGGCAGTTTCCCAGCCCTAAAATTTCTCTGTGCCCTAAAATTTAAGTTATCAGCCCTTTCCATGCCCTGGTCTTTTCTTCCTCCCTGCCTTCCTTTCTTCTGTCTGTCTGAAACACATCTTCCTTTCAAAGGTTCATCTCAACTCCTACCTCTCTCCTCCAGCCCAAGTTCACTACTCCTTCCCCCATTATTGCTTTTTTTCTCACAGCTCATTTGTCATGGGTGGGGAACAGTCAGGAGGTGGTTCCCTTGATGTAATTATTAACTCCTTGACTAGTTTGCTAGCTCTGAAAGGAAGGAACTGTGTCTTACATCTTACAGAGACTGTATGGTACAGGAGAGAGTTTGGGGATAAGGAAAAATAACCTGGTATTCAATCCTGCTCTGTGATCTTTAGCACATACCTATCTCTAGGACTTAGTGTCCTTCTTTGAAAAACAAGGAGAGTGACCCTCTTCCTTACACAGGGGACAAACATTTAGATCAAGATCAGAGACAACAGTATTTTTTAACCATGAAGCACTCTAAGAAAGTAAGGGCCATCATGTTATTAAAAAGGCAAGGGGAGCCCTAACCGGTTTGGCTCAGTGAATAGAGTGTTGGCCTGCAGACTGAAAGGTCCCAGGTTCGATTCCAGTCAAGGGCATGTACCTTGGTTGCGGGCACATCCCCAGTAGGAGGTGTGCAGGAGGCAGCTGATGATCGATGTTTCTCACTCACTGATGTTTCTAACTTTCTATCCCTCTCCCTTCCTCTCTGTAAAAAATCAATAAAATATATTTAAAAAAATAAATAAAGGCAAGGGGATTTAGGAATCTAAATTTTGAGTTAGATTTTAATTCCTGCTCTACTTCCTACTTCACATATGACCTTAGAAAAGTTTCTTACTGCTCTGTAAAATGACAAGACACTCTTACCAGGAATATTAGTGCTGAAGCTGGCTTATACATCAATTTGTAAGAGCCAGTTGTCCAATATTGAGTAACTCTGCAAGCAGGTTGTTCAAGTGTTTTTAGATTAAAATCTGCCATGGTGGAAGTATTTATGCCAGGGAACTTACAAACCCTACAAATTGGGTTGTTGGGTTTTTTCCCTCCTGGAGAGGTGGTTTATCAGCACATGGCTAAATTATGTAAACAGGACTCTATAAACTATAAAGCTCTTTGTCTTCATCAGCATTAAAAGTAGTAATGGCAACAAGCAATGTTCTGTACCCGCAGAACCTAACCCATTGCAACATAGCTCTTAGCACATATTTAATAAATACGCCTTTAACTTAACTTTGGTTCCTCCTTGTATTATTTTGATACTTCTGTCCCTGAGCTAAATCTCTTCAAATCCTTTCCTACAAAGTGTCTTTAAAATCGGATAACAAAAACAAAAGCCTGGTTCAGTGCATGACATACAAGTAGACCTTAAAACCTTTATGTCTATAACTGAGCTAATTATCTTCTTTCTAAACCTCCTTTTCTTTCGGTGTTTCATATCTCAGTTAATGACCTGCCCATCTATTCATTATCCCATGTAAGTTACCTGAAAGTTATTCCTTTCCCTTTTCCTTATCCACCCCTATGTTTAATCAGTCACTTGATCGTACTAACTCTGCCTCTTAAATCTACCCCCTCATCTTCATTGCCTGCTTCCTGGTTCATAGACAGCCATCTTCTCACTGTGTCCTCACAGGGCGGAAAAGACAGGGGATACTCTTCAGGGTCTCTTTTATAAAGCTACTAATCCCATTCCTGAGGACTTCACCCTCATGACCCCACCACCAAACATCAACACAATGGGGATTGGGTTTTAACATGAATCTGGGAGGGACATTGGGTCTAGAGCAACATACTGTATTAATGTAGAATGCTTGGAATATCTCAAAAAACATGACACTATAACCACCACCATCCCATCTGGAATTAACTATTGTTAATTCTTTGGATATATCCTTTCAGTCTTTTTTCTTGTGTAGTAAGTGTTTATGTATCCTTTTAAATACATTTAAAAACAGTTTATGTAGAATATATTGTTCTAGTGTGTTTTATATTAATATGTCATGAATTTTCTCATGTGAGTAAATGCTCTTCTTCAGCATGATTTTTAATTGCTGCATAATATTCCATCATGTGGATATGCACCACTGTTTAACCTCATTGTTTCAGTGTTTTTATTATTATAAATAGAAGTATAGTGCGGATGACTGAAGAAAGAGTGACCTCATGTCCTTCTCCTGTTCCCCCAGGTTTTGGAGCCCTATCTTACATCAGAACTCTATTCACATAATCCTCTGAGTGTCATCTCAGGGCCTTGGGCACACTCATGGCACCATGGCCAACCCTCAGGAGCACCTGAGCTGCTCCTCCTCCCCACACTTACCCTTGAGTGAAAACAAAACCTTCAATGGACTGCAAGATGAACTCCCACCCATGGGGAGCCACCCTTCACCCAAGCTCCTTAAGGACCAGCAGGACAAGGGGGTGGTGCAACCTGAGCTAACGGAGGGCATGAACAGCCCCATCACCACAACAGTGTTGACAAGTGTGAGCGAGGATTCCAGGGACCAGTTTGAGAACAGCGTTCTTCAGTTAAGGGAGCAAGATGAATCGGAAATGGCCGTGTCGCAGGGGAACAGCAACACTGTAGATGGAGAGAGCATGAGTGGAACAGAAGACATCAAGATTCAGTTCAGCAGGTCGGGCAGTGGCAGTGGTGGGTTTCTTGAAGGACTGTTTGGATGCTTAAGGCCTGTATGGAATATCATTGGGAAGGCGTATTCCACTGATTACAAATTACAGCAGCAAGGTAAGCGATCATATAAACCTGGAAGGTATTTCTTGTGTAAAGACACCATCATCATTAACTGCATAGCCTTTGGCCTGTGGGTAAATTAAAGAACTAGTGCCTAGTGAATACCCATATCAGTTTCCCATAGACCTTCTGAATGGAACAGATTCACATTCGGGTGAATTTTTTTGGTCGAAGCCCATCTTTTGTGGTTGTCCAATCCAATGGTGTCCAAAGTAGAGTACAGATAAGACAAAGAAAATGTTAGAGTTTCTGTTCCTTTCATCTCATCATTTTAACTTTCTATTTCCACATGTGTTTTTATATAGTTTTGGTATTTCAATAAAGTACAGATATCTAATTTATAAATAAATCACATAATGTTTACATATTTAAAATTTTTTATTGAAAGTTTATACAATCAAAAAGTCTGTTGGCCACTAGACTGATCCCAAACCAGATGGAAGCCACATGGTACCACCCCTGATGATAGCAAGCCTGCCTGAGGGTGTCATAAAAGGAATTTATTTCTTTTTTTTTTTTCTTCTTTTTTTTCTGGAATCACAAAGGAGGGGGTGCGGTGGGGTGGGAACCCCCATTGTCCTCTAAGAAGCTCATCAACCTCGGGTCCCACACTGGAAAACCAGCAAACGTCAGCAGCCCTGGTGGGTCACCGAGGAGCCCTTCGGAGTTAGCGCCTGGAGTTTAAATTCGCTTTACCGGGCTCAGGCCTCACACTGAAGGGTGACCTGGAAGATGCCCTTGCCCACAGCGCCTGTACTTCCCTCCTGAATCTGGGCAGGAACCCCCAAAGCATAAACAAGGGCCCATGCCCCCCACCCCACCCCAGACACAACGGTCTAGGTCCTCGCGGCTGCAGAAACAGTCATGTGTGGCAGTGCTTAGTGTCCAACAGAAACCACTCCGTCTGTTGAACAATATCTCGCCTGCACGGCTGCTCTCGCTGTCGGCGGATCGATGATGACACGGGCAGTCACCATCGCTGTGGCAACAGCGCCGGGAACTGTCGGAGGAACATTGCACATGGGCGGCGGGGCTCGAGCGGCCATGCCTCAGCTTCCCCGGGGATGCTCTTCCTGCGAGTCTGGTGTGCCCTCGGGTACCGCCAACGACTGCAGGCCAGGAATTTATTTCTTTTAGTGAAGATACAGGAAGCCCACAGTTTGAGGAAAGATAAAATATCTAACCATTCTCAAGGTGCATCATTATTTCTAGAGCCCCCTGCTTTTTAGAAAGTAAAATTTCAACTCCTATCACTGTGTAGCACGTATATTCATGTATGACGGTTCTGAGGTAAAGAACACATGGCCCTAGTATTCTTTATAGCTTCACTTATGTTCGTTAAAAGAACATTTCATTTCTGGTAGCAAAATATATGTAGAAAATTTGGGACATACAGGGAAGTTTCCCACCCCCCCCCACCCCCTCAAAAAAGTTAAAATAACCTGTGATCCCAGTATCCTGAGAATAACCACCATTAATGTTTTTGCTATATATTATGTTAGTCCTTTTGTGTGTGTGTGTGTGCCTTAAAAGCAAATAAAGTCATACTGTTTTTCACTTCATAAGGTGAACTTTTTCCATATCATCAAATACTATACTTCATCAGCATCATTTTTAGTGGCTGCATAATATTAAGTCATGTGAACACGCCAATATTTATTTAAGCAACCCTCTATTGGCAATTCGTTTGCTATTTTGTTTTTTTTTTGTTTTTTCTTATTCCGTTGCTTAACGTTTTTTGTTTTTTTTAATTTATCTTTATTGTTTAGATTATTACAGTTGTTCCTCTTTTTTCCCCCATAGCTCCCCTCCTCCCATTTCCCACCCCAACTTCTGTCCTTGCCCCCCCACTGTCCTCATCCATAGGTGTACAATTATTGTCCAGTCTCTTCACGTACCCCCAACACCCTTAACCCCCCAAAATTGTCCATCCACTCCATTCTATGCCTCTGATTCTATTCTATTCACCAGTTTATTCTGTTCATCAGATTTTTTATTCACTTGATTCTTAGATTCACTCGTTGATATATATTTGTTGTTCATAATTTTTACTTTCCTTTTTCTTCTTCCTCATTCTCAAAGGATACCTTTCAGC
>PVJC01030676.1:0-11909 GCA_004026665.1 Murina feae
GGTGGCAGGGGGTCGGCGACCTGCTTGGTGGCTGCCCAGGCCCTTTGCGGGGCATCAGGGAGCGGGAAAGCAAGGCTGCAGGGCCCGGGGTCCTGCTTGGCAGCTCCCCAGACTCCTTGGCGGCACTGGGAAGTGGGAAAGGAAGGTAGCAGGGGACAGGTGAGTGGGAAAGAGTTGGCGGCCTTCTTGGCGGCTTCCCAGGTCCCTTCCGAGGATCAGGGAGCAGGAAAAGGCTGGCCTGACCATGAGGTGGGGTTTTCCCTGCTTTCTGGTGGCTGAAGGAAGATGGGCAGTAGGCAAGCTTGGGAGGCAGGCAGCACCCAGCCCTGGCCACGCTCAAAAAAGAGAACAACATGCAGGGGAGGGCAAGAGTCTGAGAGATCAACATAGAGGGGGTGCCTGCTCCAAGCCTTGATGGTGTGCCTGGGGACAGGCCCCCAGCAGGTAGACACACACAGGAGGACTCCTCCGAGCCTCAGATGCGGCTGGGGGCAGGTCTTCAGTGGTGACACACACACACACACATACACACACAAGGCGCCTGGCAGACTGGGGCCATCATAGGACATCCACTGAGGGGTCCCAGACTGTGAGAGGGCACAGGCAGGGCAGAGGGACTCCCTCCACCCCGAGTGCACAAATTTTTGTGCACCGGGCCCCTAGCAACCATTATAAACTGGTGAACAAAAATAGATACAGAGGCAGAGCAGCATCAAACAGACTGTCAAATTACAGCAACAAGGACAGGGAGGGTTCATGGGGAGGTAACAGATCAGCCAAGGGACTTTTATGCATGCATTTATGCTTAACCAATGGACACTAAACACTGGGGGGAGTAGGGGAGGTGGGGGCAAGGGCAGGGGGAAAAAGAGATATATGTACTAATCTTTGTAAAACTTTATGTAATTAAAAAAAAAGCTCCATTGGGGGAGAAAGGTAGAGGAAAGTATCTGAAGATATGCTCACACACAAAAAATGCATCATAAGAGAAACAACAGTGATAATGAAAGTAAAGAGATACTGGAAATAAATGCTGAAACCCCCAAAACCATAAATATAAAGTAATCTGAATACACCTATAAATTGGGTAAGTCTGAAATTATTAAAGAGATAATCAAATACAGGCATATCATAATAAAAGAATAGCACATTGTGAAAAAAATTAGAAATACCAGATTATCTAGATGTGAAAAAATATAGTTATTGGAATTAAAAACTCAATTGATAGAATAAACAGCTGAGTCGCAAATTAGTGACTTAGAAAGACACTGGAGAAAATTATCACCAATTCAGTTCAAAAATAACTAAATTGAGATGTTTTTAGTCAGTTAAATAAAATCACATCTTCTTTAAGATATTGTATTAAAAGCATAGCAAGGCAAAATGAAAGTATTTTATACAATAAGAAACAAAAGATATACAACAGTAATGATACTTAGGCTGATAACTGATCTCTCATCATCAATAGCAGAACCTGTATAAAATTATCCTGGTCATGAAACTAATGAGGCAATAATGTAAACTGAAAAGTATATGTTCAGCTAAATGCTATGAAAATGTGATAGAAAAATTAAAATATTTTAAAAAACAGAGAAAAGTCTTTACTACTTACAGAGCTCTGCAGAACATGAAGCTCAGAAAAAGAAAATTGAAGTCAGAAGTATGAATAACAATGATGAACAAAAAACATCATGGTCAACATCTGGTCAACAAGAGTGACAAATTTGAAATTTTTCAAAAAGTGGAACTTAAATAATGAAACGTAAAATAAAATAATTCTAAGATATTTATTTTATAGGGAGAATAATAAAATAATAATTTTATTAATTTGTTTTGAACCAAATGTACATGTTTAAAAACTTAAGAACGATCATTTACAAATTACAGAGAATTATCCATATTAGTAGAGATGCTGAAAAACACACAGAGACAAATACACACACACACACACACACACACACAATACCATGAAAGAAATAAATAAAACTAAGGCAAATAAAAAAGCATGGTAAAAAGAAAGTTCCAAGTGATATAATAAGAATATGTCAAGCTACTTGGGAATATAGTAATGACAGTAAACAAAATCCTTTTTCAAAACAAATTTCAGATTATTTTTTTTAATAAGTAAAATAAAATGATTCAGAAATGCAACTAAAATATGACATAGAAAGATTGAAGTTTAAGGGTTGCAAGGAGGTATTCCAGGTTAATTGAAAAAAGTAAAGTTGTTGCAGCTACACTCTTAATAAAGAGGTAGTATGCAAATCATCTATCATGCCCTCACAAGATGGCTGCCTAAGAGCAGGCAAGGGGGTTACAGCGAAACAACTGAACAAGCAGGCTGCATGGGGCAACCAGGCCAGCAGGGGGGTTAGTGAGGGATGAACAAACGACTGAACAGCAGGCTGCTTGTGGTGACCAGGCCAGTGGAGGGGCCATGAGGAGCAACCAGGCCAGTAGAAGGGGCAGTAAAGGGCAACTAGGCTGGCAGGTGGGGCAGTTAGGGGAGACCAGGCAGGCAGGCAGGTGAGCGATTAGGAGCCAGCAGGCCAGGATTGTGAGAGGGATGTTGGATTGCGGGTTCAGGCCCGATCCTGATCCCTGCAATCAGGCCTGAACCGATAGTTGGACATCGTCCAAGGAGCCCCAGATTGGAGTGGGTTCAGGCTGGGTTGAGGTGACCCACCTCTCCCTCCCCATGCACAAATTTTGTGCACTGGGCCTCTAGTTATTAGTATAAGAAGATTGTTAGGTAAAAGAGTGTGATATGTATTTAAGAGTGCAGAATGATCAAGCCAGACAATTGGTAACTAGCCAGAAATAGAAATTGGCTGCATATTTAGTGATAAATTAAGCAGTTTATTAGATAGTATGGCATTGAACTTCATATACCTAATCTATGTCTACATGCATACATAAAATATGATTGAGTTGAGCATATTATGTACATCCTATAGGAGGATAAAATGAACTAAAGCTCATGCATTTATTAAATACTAGAGGCCCAATGCATGAAAATTCACGCACTGGAGAGGGGGTCCTCAGCCCAGCCTGCCCGGTCTCACAGTCCAGGACCCCTCAAGGGTGAGAGGCGACCTGGTGATCAAGGGAAGGTGACACCCCATCACACCTCTGCTGCTTCCACTGCCAGCAGCGAAAGCCTTGGCCAGCCCTGGTTACCTGAGCCTTGGGCAACCCTGGGTAGCTGGGCAGCTGCCATTTGAGGTTGCCTGTGCCTTAGACCGGCCCTGGGCAGATGGGGGGTTAATGGAACTGGGGATTCCAGAGGCAGGGGCTGAGGGGACTGGGCATCACCATCTTGTGGCTGTGGGTGCCATCATCTTTGAGGGCGGGGCAGTCAATTAGCATATTCCCTTCATTTTGGCTGTGGGCACTTCCATCTTTGAGGTCAGGGCAGTCAATTAGCATATTCCCTCCCTGTTGGCTGTGGACACTGCCATCTTTGAGGGTGGGGCAGGCTATTAGCATATTTTCTCCTTATTGGTTGTGGGTACTGCCATCTTTGCAATGGCATGATGACCCTCTTTATTAGATAGGATTACAATGAGAGGTCAGCAATGAGAGTATTTAAAGAGAGGAAATGGGGTAGATTAAGGAATACCAGTCAAAATTAAAATTGTTTTTATACTCTTTCACTACTTACACCTTCAGACATTATGGAGACACATAGAATTCATTTGCCCCAGGACAGAATGTAGGGGAAACAGGAAGACTGGAATTGCCCTCTAAAACTATTGGCTAGACAATATGTGTTTACCAAAAAGAATGAGAAATAGTTGCAGAGTAATCTCCTGCCAAGGTTAAAATTGAAAAATGTAATACTTCAATATATTTCTATAGCAATATTTTTTCATCAGAATTAAAATAAGTAAAAAGTGAATTAAATTTTTAAAGTATTTATGAAATTTATAATTTTTGTACTGTGTTCTTCCATAAATAAAAAAATTGTTTTTCTATAACAGGTTGATTGAATGTAAATATTATGCAAAATATGACATTTATATTTTCTTCTAGCATTATGCAATATTTCCTCCTTTTTATCTTTACATTGAAATAGCAGAATGCTATAATGTTATCTGTGTTATCTTTGAACTTTGGTCTTTTTCAGCCATCTGTGTGTGAGGTTGTGTATATGTGAATATTTGTGTATTTATAACCTCATTGCAGCTTGCTAACCAGGACTGTAAATGTTAGTATTCATAGAGATTTAAAAATTGTAATTTGTCCTTTATAGAAAGAATTTGAGTCATCAGGAACTCATATATATGATTTGAACTTCATAAAATTCTATATTATTGATTTTAAATAAGTAATTTAATTTTGATTTAAAATTGTGAATGAAGCTTATCAATTACTATTTATATCTTATTAAAATCAATGAAAATTTATTGCATTTTAAATAAATGTACTTATGTATAAAAAGTTTTCATTTTACAAATAGTTTGAACTTCATTTATATTTATTAATCATGCATACACAAAGTTTAATTTTGCTACTGTTTGACATACGTACAAATTACTGAATTTTAAAAGTAAATCAAGCAGGCTTAGCTATATATATAACCTATATAATAAAAGCATAGTATGCAAATTGTCCCCTTGACCAGGAATTCATCTGGGAGTCCAACTAGAGCGCAGGGTTGCCAGGAGAAGAAAGGGAGGCCCCGGCCGGCAGCCTGCAGTCACTAGGGAATCCTACCAGTGCATGAATTTCATGCACTGGACTTCTAATCTATAGTAGTCAACCTTCAAGATGGCCTCAGAATTCTGATCTCCTGGCATTCAAACTGTAGTTTAATGTTTTCCTACATTCTACTATTTTATCTGTGTGATCAACAGTATACTCTTTAAACTATTGTATATATAGTATATAGTTTTGTTATTATACATTACATTTGAATTAGGTTATGAAAGTTTTTGGTCTCCATCTTGGGAATTTTCCCCTTCTCCCTCCCCCATCTTTGCCCCTTCTTCCATATCTCTCCCCTGCTCTAGAGGAAGCAAAGCTGCATTATTATAAAAAGACATAGAGAGGCTGACAGGAATAGCAACTGAACTCTGATGCATAGCTATATAGGAATGTGCTGCCTTGCAAACAGATATGTGAGTGAGCTTACAAAAGGTCCTACCATCCCACACTGGCATTGAGATGACAGCAGCGTGGTGCATAGTTCGACTAAATCTCATGTGAGACCCTGAGGCAGATTTTAGCTAAGCCATTTCCACATTCCTAATACTCAGAAATAGGGGAAATATGTATTTTTAAGATGCTAAATTGTGGGGTATTTTGTTATGCAGCAATAGATAACAAATACATACATCAAGCAACATTTTAATCAATGGGAATTTACACAAATTTATACTCTTTAAAACAAAGTATTATATCACTCTGATATTAAAACAATATAAAATAAACCACTTGTAATGCATTCAACTGAATGTGTTCCATAAATTTTCCCTATTAGCATACAAATATAAATTGAATGATAAGCAATTTGTTTTCACCTCTAAAATGCCTATAGATATATTATTTAAAAAGCTAGAATGTAATGATCAATATAAGAGAGATGGATCTATTTACAAAAGGCAGTATATATATTTTTAAACTATATACAGCTTTGAATTAAAAAAAAATTGCTAAAGTAGACTTGGTTGTATAGGACTAAAGCCATTTTCCATCCTAAAAGCAGTCTCCTCCTTAAGAACACCAGGGATAGCCCTTTTCTCTCCAGCAGGTGGAACCCATTATTCTCTGTCCCATTTGTCCAAAATACATTTATAAATTTAAAAAAAAGTTGGAATGCTCCTGATATTCCATGTAAGAAAAATGGAAATATGGAAGGAGAATTCAGCTCTTGATCTAGCAAATCTCTGCCCCATTTGCACCCATGATTTTTCTCCACTTAAACATACAGATTTGAAACTCATGTGATAATGTAGGTAACTTTCTGAGGAAAGGAGAACAACTAAGTCAGAAAATACAAAATAAGCAATGGTACTATTCTCAGAATAAAGTCTTCCAGGGGCAGAGACCTCACTTAGAGGGTTGAGACTTTGACTCATTAATGAAACTAAAGGGGAAGAAAAGTAAAGAGCTCTGCAGAAATGATGCAAAAACAAAACAAGGAGACATATTTTGGAGCAAAATCCTTGAAGAGAGTGGTATTATTTTGTAGATAGATAAATACAGAACTACATTGCTATAAACTATGCAAAATTAATGAATGAGAGCAGAATATTTGAAAACATATTTCATTGATTTGATCTCAAGAATTTATTATGAATTACATTTGAGGGTTTGCTCTGTATTTAAGAGTGCAGAATGATCAAGCCAGAGAACTGGTAACTAGCCAGAAATAGAAATTGGCTGCATATATTAATCATTATGTCTCTGTATTTTTAGGAAGCTCTCCATAAAAGCTCGGCAATCTTGCAGTACTTGGGACTTTGAGCAGTGGTTGTGTTAAACTGCCTTGCATGGCATTGTTGGCAATAAATAGCTATGAGTTATTGGGTAGTTTGTCAACCACATATATTTGTTCTTCTGGAAGAAAAATTTATCAATGGAGAAGTGAAATCTATGGCAAGGCCTCCTTTTTGGCATGAAATAGGACACTATGGGATAAGATCTGAGTTTCTTATTTGCCCTCTGAGATGTCAGGTTCTCTTATTGAATTAGCTAAGTTTTCTTTTTAATTATATAATGTGTCTTATTTCTCATCCTATGTACTATAAGTTAAATGGGAAATGTTGCTTTCTCTGTGTAGGATAAGATTAAATTACTGTGATCTACAACAGGGGAGTAGGTGGCTGGAAATACGCCAGCATTCATGAAAAGGAGGCGTGTGAATGTGAGCTCTGTTTTCCTTTTTAGCCATTGCCGTCTTGCTGACAGCATCTGAGAGGTGAGGTGAGCAGAAAACAACTATTGAAATAAAAAAAACAAGTGTTTGAGAACTGAAATAGAGAAGCAGCCCCAGTTTTCAACTAAATAGGTTAGAGAAGCAGCAGCATTCATAATAATTCTACATTGTAATTGGAACACTATCTTAAGCAGCTTTGCTTTTAAGCAAGCTCAGTAATTAAAAATGTAACGACTCGATTTGGGAGAGATCGCTCTGTATACCTCATGATGGGTTTCCAGTTATTCTCCTACAGTCCTCCCTAAAAATCTTAATGGCTTCAATATACCTGAGTGATTCCTCTAGAACTCTAGTTTATTGAACTCTTCTCTGTATTCACCTTTACTCTACTTCTGCCACTACTGTCCTGTTCTTGTTAATCTCAAAAATTGAACCCTCCACAATCTCTATTCTATGCAGCTCTCTCCCTGATTTCCACCTCCTTTGATGCCTATGAACTTCCTCTACCAGGATACCATTAATGTGGTTCCATGAAATTTTTGTTGTCACTAACTCATTGATGTCTTCTGTCATCAATAACTTTAATTACTGAGCTGTAATCAGTTTAAATCCCATGATCCGTCATTATAAAATTATGCAAGGCGCTTGGATTTGTGCAGCAGTGGAATCCCCTGGCCTGGCCTGTGCCCTCTCACAGTCTGGGATCCCTCAGGGGATGTTGGACTGCTGGTTTCGGGCCAATCCCCTTTGCTTAAAAGTTCTCCTCTAGAAGAATTCTAATATGGATACTCTCTTTGAAACTAACAATTCCTCTCCATCTCACTCATATTCCTCTTTCACATTCTACATGTATGGCTGTATTATTTATTCTACTTATCATAATATAATGCAACATGCAATTATTTATTTTTGTTTCTTGCTTAATATCATAGTCACTACAAAAGTTACACTCCAGAAAGGCAGCACTTTTGTGTGCCTTTGTTTACAGATGCATCTCAAACTCCTTGAACTGAATTTGCAAATAGTGGATAGTTAACATGTACTTGTCAGAGAAACAAAAGAGATTTAGTCAATGGTAATAGGATTAGATTGGAGTGAGAAAATAGTAGGTTCAACATCAGAACTTAACTTTCTTTATTCACCACTGGCTGTGTAACCAGTGTTAAAGAAAGTTAAATGTGTGAAATGGAATGATAATAATAATATTTGCCATACAAGACAATGGTAAGATTGACCACATTTTTAAATCACTGTATAAGTACACAGTAATAACAAGAATATCATGATAGCAAATTAAACATGTGATAGTCATTTTTGTTATTACAGCTATTTTAATAAAAATCAAAGTACTTAGAACCTGTCAAATAATTTGTAAAAGTAAATTCTCCACAAACTATAGACAGCTGTTCCAGTTCCAACAATCTGGCCACTATATGATATTTAGTAGTTGAAATAAAATTTTCTAAATCTTGGATTTCACACTTATCATCTTAGTTTGGGGATTAATACAATGGGTGCATAGTAGGTACTTAAGGTGTCCATTGGAATTGAATGAAATTGGCTACAAAATAGGATAAATGAATAGATCACTTTGTCAATTATAATGGTTTTATATAAAAAAGGAAATTATTACGGTGCCCCCTTGCCTGCAATATAAGCAAGGAAATGAAACTCTCAACTCACCATTCATTGAATATCTAGACTTAAATGACTTGATCACTTCTATCTAATTTCTAGTCAAGATTCAAAAGAATGAGTATCAGTTATGGCACTCTTAGATTGTGACTGAATATCTTGGTTGAAGTGAATGACAAAGGTGGTTGAGATCAATTGAACTGGAATGGAAATACTAAAAGCAGCCACTTATCCAGTAGAGATTTATCAAAAGATTAAAGAGACAGCATGGAGGAATCACATTTACAGGAAACAGGATTTGCCTGCTGCTGTTAATTCTATTTTGCTATCTCTTGGAGGCCATTGGAGGAAAATTTAAGATCAGAGTGAAAACATTGTGCTGGCAGTAATCAGGATCAAGACAGCTGAGAAGTTACTTGCTTGTCTGAATGAATTTGTATCATTTTTCCTGTGTGGAGAGCCTTGCTTTCCTGCTACCTCTACACACTCTTCAATGTGGATAGGTTTCTAAGTCATTGTTATTGTGTCTGAGGCTGACCTAGGCATTCTGGCTTGAATCCTTTAAGCTTACGTGATTCTTCTCCTTAGACTGTGCCTGTTCTTACAGACCTCAGTTATTTGTTTTCTTTCTCAGTCTATGCTTTTAGATTTATGTCTAACCACATGTCTAGGCAAAGCTACCAACACACCATTGCCTTGCTCAAGACCTCTAACAGATTTAGCTGAACTCTTGGTTTCTCTTTTATTAGTCCCATCCTGTAAGTGGTAAAATCACTGAGCCTTTGAATGTCTCTTACAGACAGTTATTAGCTGATTTACCTTTCTCTTTCTCATATAGCTACAATATTGGCATCCAATATTCAAGCATAGACTCTCTGGATACTATGTAGTGATTTCTACAAAGATGAAGAGCCTTAACTATATAATCACACTAGAGGCCCAGTGCACAAAAATGTATGCACTCGTTGTAGGGGCTGGAGTGTCCCTGAGCCTGGCCTGTGCCTCTCGCAGTCTGGGACTCCTCAGGAGATGTCCACTTGCTGGCTTAGGCCTGCTCCCTGGGGGATCAAACCTAAGCTGGCAGTCAGACATCCCTCTGGAAGCCTGGGAGCCCTCAGGGGATGTCTACTTGCCAGCAGGGAGCAGGCCTAAGCTGCAGTTGGACATCCTTAGCTCTGCTGAAGAGGCAGGAGAGGCTCTTGCCACCACCTCTGTACTGGCAGCTATCAGCCTGGCTTGTGGATGAGCAGAGCTCCTCCTGTGGGAATGCACTGACCACCAGGGGACAGCTCCTGCATTGTGCATCTGCCCCCTGGTGGTCAGTGTTTGTCATAGTGACCAGTCATTCTCAGTGGTTCTGCTGTTAGGGTCAATTTGCATATTGCCCTTTTATTATATAGGATATTTCACCACTATAGTGGAAAAAGAGCTTATGCAAAATAAGTAATTGCTTTCCTTCATTGTTTAACTACAGAGGAGGTTCCTTCACAATGTGCCAAGTAAATGTTATAAAATCTGTAATTTAACTTAAAATACACCCACCTGGACAAAAAAGTGGATTGATGTAAGCTATACTCTAAGTCCCTTTCCATTGCCTCACTTCAGAACTGGCCAGCAGGTAACATTTGTCTATCTTCAATCAACTCAATAAAGGTTAGTAACTGGCTCTCTGTCTAATGACATTTGATAGTTGACACACATAAAATTGATAAAATATCTTATAGATGTAAGAATTCCAGGACTGAGGAGCAGTGCATGTATAAATGAAATTTATAATCAGATAAAAAAATCATAGTTCACATTTAAAAAAAAGGACTCATCCAATGGTAGATTGAATGAATGGGATCTTTTATTTAGTATAATTCAATGGTTTTTCAATTAATCTAATTCAGAATTAGATTAGGAAATTTTATATTTTTGTCACTATCTAAGATTGGGAAAGCTAGATTCTTTCACTAAAGGGTAAGAGTCTTTTATAGAAGTTACAGATGTGTATAATTAGATATGTTAAACTTAGCATGCCATAATAATAGGAAAATGGAGTATTTGAAAAGCCCGGTACATAGTGCTCATTTATTTTACCTAATCATGGGAGTCATTTGAAAGATAAGTCATCTGTTCTTCAGGCAAGAAAATCAGAAAATTGCCACCTTGCTGAGATTTTTTTTTTTTTGGGGGGGGGGGAAGGGGTTGCATTTTCAAAAACAGAACAATCTAAAAATCTGTCTTTTAGTAGGAAAAAATGAATTAGTGAAAATCATCCTCAGGAATGTTTAAAAGGAAGGATTCCTGAAAAGAAATGGCAAGTATAATGAGATTAATTCCCTTTGTGCTTTCTTAAAGGTGCTAGACATTGTCACAATCACAGATAGTTCTGACCTCTTTTTTCCAAGCTAATCTAATTGATGAGCAAAATCCAAGCATTGCATGATTTGGTATCTTGGCAGTATTTTTTTTTAATCTGATGTGTCAATCTCAGTATTTCCTTGAAAAGAAGATAAATGATCTGAGTCAAGAAGGTACCACTGTAATTAAAGGATGAATAAAATGTGGAGAAGAATTGTGAGACGATTTTATGGCTTTAAAACCAAACCTACTTTTAGAAATATAATAAAAGGATAATATGCAAATTGACCCTATCAGCAGAACCACTGGGAATGACTGGTCACTATGACACACACCGATCACCAGGGGGCAGACACACTCAATGCAGGAGCTGCCCCCTGATGGTCAGTGTACTCCCACTGGGGGAGCTCTGCTCAGCCACAAGGCAGGCTGACAGCTGCCAGTACAACAGTGGTGGTGGAAGTCTCTTCCGCCTCCTCAGCAGAGCTAAGGATGTCTGACTATAGCTTAGGCCTGCTCCCTGCTAACAAGTGGACATCTCCCGAGGGCTCCAGGACTGCCAGAGGGATGTCTGACTGCCAGCTTAGACCCGATCCCCTGAGGAGCAGGCTTAAGCCAGCAGGTGGACATCCCCCAAGGGGTCCCAGACTGTGAGAGAGCACAGGCCGGGCTAAGGGAGCCCCCTGAGTGCACAATTTTTTGTGCACCCGGCCTCTAGTTGGAAATATCTGACTATATATAACAGTCATTAGGAATGATCTAAAAAACAAAAAAAAAATACATTAATAAGTACTTGCCTCTTATTTTATGTTACAGTATATAAATTGAGTCATAAGATATGCTATATAGCTGTCATCTCTCCAATTTTGTTATGATTTATGTTAAAATTTCTTAATATTAAGAGAATTCCCATCATACTCCATATCATCATTCTGTTCAATGCACCTTCTTTTAGTCCCTATTGTTCTGATTTATCTTTATTTTTAAAATTTTCAAGTGTATATTTTGGCTAACCATCTGATTTTTAATTTCTTTCCATTCTAGA
>PVJC01030677.1:0-21038 GCA_004026665.1 Murina feae
GTCAGAAAAGTCAGCATAAACAAGTCAAAAGGAACTTTATGCTAACCACCCAATATCAGAGTTTTGGAGAAAGTAAGACAGGGATACATTTCATGGGAGGGAGTACTGAGAAAGCTGTCATTTAACATTCCTAACGCTTGGGGTAGTGCGGTGGGGGCGGGGGAGGGGGGAGGAGAGCGGGGAGGAGTGCACAAAAACTAGGTGGCTATTCTAGCACTGCTTAGCTTAGAGCATTTAGTTATTTATGTTAAAGTTTCACTGATTTAAAGTAGTTTCAAGGGAGACCTGAAACTGCATTAATCATATCCTGATCTAAAAGAGGGTAGCCATGTCTGCTTAATATGTGTCCATACATAATGTAGCATTAGTTATTCATTCAGACTGCAGAGCAGTCATAATGTATGCAAGGTCTGAATTAGGGAAAATATTTCCTTTTAAATAATTTTAAGAAATATAGTTTATTATTTTCAAGTAATTAGAGAAATATAATGTTTTAAAGAGGAGTACTTTGATTCTTTTTATGAATAGATAAGATGACATATATTACATATCAATAAGACTATAAAAAGAAAAAGGTAGTTGTTTAACCACAGGAAAATTCTTAACCTAACTGATAATTAAAATGATACAAATTTAAATTTCAATAAAGTCTTATTTTCATCTATAAAATTTCTAAATATTTTTTTCATTGAGACTAAGTTAAGTGTTTAGGTGAGAATATAAGTGGTGAGAATATAAATTTGAGAGTCTTAAAGTTAATATCATTAAGTTCAGCAATTAAATAGATTCTGAAAATCTATTTGAAGGAAATAACCTTAAAGACAGAAATAACACTTTTCACCAAAATTTCACTGTATTATTATTATTAATAGGAGAGGAAAAAATTTAAATGTCCACCAATAATGAAATTACTTACGTAAGTAAACCATAATAATGCAGTGGAATAATATCCAAGTGATAAATATATATTTGGTAGAAATTATACAATGTGGAAAATGGTCACATTATTAAAGAAGAGATGGTAATAAAATTTTAAAATAAGTTAGGATGCCAGTCCTATTTTAAAATAATATAATAGTGTAGAAAGAAATACCAAAATTTAAAAATTTTCCTTAAACTCAACCATTCTTACAGTGTTATCTATAGCAATACGCATAGTCACTTCTTTTTCATTATCACTACAAAAGTAAAAAAAAAAAAAAATGTAGGCTCTTGAGGCTCTTCTCAAGTTATCTCACATGCCAAGGTTTGAGGTTCATAATATAATTTTTACCTTAAAGCAGGAATATCTTAAAATAACACATTTAGGCTTTCCAAATGTTTTCATTTTCATTACCCTTTTATACTTGTGGTTTTTAATATATTACTTAAGTATTTCATTTTGCTGTACTATAACTCTTCAGGAAGAAGTTTGTATTTCCTGGAATTTTCTCCATATGTGAGATTTTGAAATATACATTTGTTTTAATGTTTTGAGGTCCTACAGCTTATGTGGATTATTTAACATTTTCTAAGCACACATGATCCATTTACAAAGACAAAGCACCTTCTGTTTCTGTAATTATTTTTATGTAAAGCTATTAAAAGAACAGGAAACATTTTTGACCACCTTTCTCCCTACAACTGCCCCAAAAATAGTCATTAGTATTAAACATAACAGAGACTAAGCTTGTTTCCCACGGATCTGTGGAGAAAGGCTGCGAAGTAGCACTGAAGCATGTGGGGTTGTTTATAATAAAGCCAGTGCGAGAGAAGCGAGACAGCCGCTCATGTGTGGGGCAGACAGTGGCAGCTGCTTGGTTACTACGTGGCACTGCCCCATCCTAAATCAGATGGGAAATGGGTTCTGTTTGATGGATACTGCCATCAGTGCAAACATTATTTTAAAATAATTAAAAACCTTCTAATTCTTTTCTTTTTTTTTAATCTTAAGAACAGGCTGTTTGGTTTGTCCATGCTTCCCCAGCTCTGCAGCTTGGGGCTTCAGCCATGAGTGTTCCTGCGCCAGGTTTTCTATCTAGCCACACCCGAGCCAGGACTTTCCATCCCAGTGGGACAGTGCAGCTATGTTCTTGGCGTTTTCTGCCTATTACCAGTGAGGGTCTGTGAACAGAATCTCCATTTGTGAGAACCTCATTGTGGATAGCATGCAGTGGTCTTTTCACTTTGATTGATGGTTCTGGTTCTGCACCATCTGGCTTCTGATAGGCTGCATTAATCATATCCTGAACTAAGAAAGTGTAGACATGTCTGTTTAATATGTGCCCATACATAATGTAGCATTAGTTATTCATTCAGCCTGCAGAACAGAGTCATAATGTATGCAAGGTCTTTATATAGTAAAACATAAATATTAATATGCGGCCCATTAATGCTGTTTTCACTTGTGCTAACCTCCCCCTAGTACATTTGTTTACGAAGATTGAGGAATTAAGAGAAAGAAGACCATGTGCACATTTACATGAACATATATAGTTTGGCTGATGTCTCGTGAATTTAGAGTGATGTATGTCTATAATACTTACCCGTATTTGCTTTATTCTCTAATTGCCATTTAAAATACAGGTTAAATGCAAGCTGCAGCACAGACTCACTTTTTCTCATGTGAACCACTTGCCTCAAATGTAGGTCATCCGTTTGCTGGGGTCTCTGGGGTATATGTGGCTCTGCTCTTTTGTGCTCCTCCGGCTGGGCCCACTGTGACACACTCTGTCCCCTGCTGTGTAATAAGGTCCAGAAAAGAAAAGAGAGAGGCAGGAGAGGCAGGATAGGAATTCACAAGTCAAACCAAGTTTGCTCCAAGTATAGGACCATTATCTGTATCAGTAGCCTAAATCTGCTTTTGGAAATTTGCTAGGACCTTTTCCGGTTGAGCAAGATTTAGTGTGCGTTTATCATAACCCTTCAGTACCTAGAGGAGGGGGGTAAGGGTTTAAATTGTACAAGGGAGGGTTACCTTGTACAAAATTGCTAGAGCGTATTTCTTCAGGTAGCAAATTAAAACCATAACTTCATAACACACGTGTTACGCTTTATTAATTATGTTTTGTCATAGCAGCACATATTCCTCTGTGGTTACATCTTCTTGTATGAGACCCAATTTCAAAGCATGCATTTTAATGAATTTTACTGTTGCAGAATAAATGGAGATTAGTGCTTGTGTGCTGCGGAAGGCACAGTGTAATCCACACTGCAACAGTGATCCATCGTGAAATAACGCCTGGGAAACGGGGCTGGTGACCATAGCTTTTGTTGAGAGATAAGTAAGCTACAGCTTCTGTCTGAAATGTAATGTCACCGAGGTTTTGTCACATAAGCACTATGAACAATACCAATAGAAACTCCATGTGTACAATCTGACATCTTAAGAGTTTAAGGAATAAAGGTAGAAAAATCATCTTAGGAGTAAAATCAGTAAAATTAAGTATTCAGCCCATCCGTTTTTTTTTTTTTTTATTTTAAAACTATTTTTAGCTGTTTCCTCTAATAATCTAGATCCCATTATGGCTTAGTTCACTCTGTTAATTGATTTTTGAAAAACACACTTCCCGTAAGAACACTGCATTGACAAACGAGACTAGGAACTCCACACTAAACAGGCGTGTGGCCAGGAGACTCTGCGTGTCATTCTGGGGCTCTGTGAGCTGCACTGCTTTTGCTGTGTATGGTAAGGCAGGGTTCATGCCTTGGCTCTGCCACTCAGCCAGCTGGATGCTATTGAAAATGGGTTCAAACTGGCTGGCCTCTTTCCAGATTAACTCTCTTTCTAAGATATATGGTATTAGCGAGACTCGTATCTAAAAAAGAAGTATCTCAAATCTGGCTTCTTATCTTGAAAATGGAGATTATCCCTGCTCTAACTACATTTAGTTGGGAGGGTCAAATGAGATAACGTGCATGTGTTATAAATTTTGAGATGCTATAAAAATATACGTACTGTCATTTTCGTTGATTAAACTTTCCTGAAATTCATCTGGTATACTCATAAGAGTTTGCACAGTGATACATTCTCTTCCTGTGCCGCCATAAATTGAAGAACCAGGGAAATGATGAACAAATGCGTTTCCTGGTGCCTAAGCTCCTCTTCTTGCATAAGTTCCCTCTGGAGTTTACAGCAGTGGCTGAAAACTATTTTTTCCCCTGTAAAGGACCATATGCCAGTGAAATACAACATAATTTAATTTCTGTCTTCGAGCAACGTATAACTATTGGACTGAGCTTCTTGAAAATTAAGGACATTCATCCTGAAGCTCGGACAGGACTTGAAAGGGGGAGGAATTTTAAACCAAAACATGTATTAGTGCAGGGAGGTTTGCCAGAAAGACAGCTTTCAAAGGCCAGCGCTTCACTGTGATTGGAGAACTATGCCATGCAGGAGGGAGGGCACGAACAGATGGGCAAGTTAGCAAACTAGACAGCTTTCCCTTCCTCCACGGTCCTGGTTAGACTTGGATGCAAAAGGCAGTCAGTTCCCCCAATGCCAAAGAGACCTCTTTCAAATGTGGAAGTACGAAAACACAAGAGATTTCATAATGTGTAACATTTTACTGAATCTACGCTATTATGTTTTTGCATTATCATGAATACATGAACGTTTACATCATGACTGAATTTTAAGCACTTTTTAATGTTGCCAGCTTATCTGAAGGACAACCAGGCGTACATATGGTTCTTCACGTCAGTAAAGTAACTTGCATCCTAGGCTGTGTTTTGTGTTCACACTGACTTTAGGTGGGGTCAGATGTCCTCTGTACATGGTAGCTGGTATCATAGAGCTGGTTTTGGTCTGAAAGCAGTAGGTCTCATCTCACGCCAACATTACAGATAAGACTAGATAATCATTGCATGAAATTTTATAAAATGCACATTTGTTTATTCAGTCACTGTGTGCAAGACATTAGGAAGACAAAGAATCACATATGTTGGGCCCTGGGCTTCAGTGCCCCCACAGTGTGCTGGGGAGGATGGAGGTGAGCAGTTAATTTTAATTTTAACAGTATCGCATAATGCCACTGACACCACTATTATTAACTGCTGTGTTATGGGGAATGGTATTAGTAGCAAAGCGTGAATATATTTTAAAGGAATCACATTATAAAAGTTTAACTGAAGGCCATTTGGAACTTTGAAAGCAGAAGGTATTCAGTACTAGCCTCGTGCCTGGAATCAGTTGTTGGAACCAAGACTCACTTATTACTTGTCTCAGAAAATGATATTTCTCATTCCCCTAAGACCTAAAAATGCCCACATTTCCCTCCCTAAACCTGTGTTCAGAGGTTTGTCTACATTGTTGTGACCCTGTGCCAGTTCACCAAGAGCATAATGGTCCCAATGCACCGTGTTGGGTTTCACATCTGGCTTAAATTACCACCAGAAAACAGAGCACATACCTGTCCAAATAGTGTCTAGTGCTTTTTCCTTAATAGTACTGCACTCTCGTGTCTGATTGCTTTTGACTTTATCTCAGATCATAAAGATACCACTGAGGAATTACTTCCTAGCGCGCTCTCTCTCTCTCTCTCTCTCTCTCTCTCTCTCTCTCTCTCTCTCTCTCCTGCAATGAATTATTTGCCCTCTGCTCTTCCCAAAGGCATCCAAGGTTGTGGATAGTCCAGACCGATGTCTCCCTTTGCCATTCACCACCACCACCCCTGTACTAACGTGGCCTGCCCTACATCCATAGCTGTAGGATATGCTGGTGGGAATAAAAGCAGGAAACTCTATCAGGAGGGGTTTTGGGGTGGGGCAGCCATGCATTATGTAGACATTGTCAGCATTAATATGAACAAAGGGTCACCAAGACTCATCACATTTATAATGGGGAGCAGATGTGTGCTTTTCAGAATTCCTCATTTCATGGTTACCTTGTATGCTGCAACTATTTTCAGGTTGAAGATACTACTCTTGCTAAAAAAGCGATTTATGTTTAATGAGGTTGGTCAACCTGTGTGTTACTAGTTATAAGTTAATTTAGCTATGTGCGGTCTCTACTTGGCCTTTGCAGCCAAAGGCAGATTCATGGTTTGAAGAAAGGAACTCTTCCTTCACTTCCTTCTCCACAGCCTGTTACAGTTTCCAAAAGGTGATTAAAGCATGAAGAAGCCTTCAAATGGTAAATAGGCTAAAATCTTCTTCTAAATATATGAGATCCTTATCTTTTGGAAGAGTATTTTTATGATTTAGGTTTTCTTTTATAAAACACATATACAAATTTCTTTTCTAAAACAGTTATTTCATCACAATTCGTCATTAAATGAATTTGTACAGAGGGTAAAATGACAGTGTGAATGTTTGTTTAAGCTTGTTAACTTCATATGGCAGAAATACAGAATGATAACATTCAAGCCTCTTGCATGGTTAATATACCTAAATGTTAGATGAGGGAGGAGGATACTTGTCGGAATCAAATAATTTACGGACCATGGTGTCCATATTTTCCCCAAGAGTGAAAAGTCTTAATATCACAGCTATTCAACTTGCATTCTACCTCTATTATTTATAAACATTTCTAGAGAACATATGCCTCATACTCAGAGTTTCCTCCTTCCTCCTTTCTCTCATTTCAGTTTTTTATTGCTGTCTTATTTATTGTTTTCCCTTTCTTCCTTTAAAATTAGAAAAAAACAATTCACTCTCACATATTAGTAGGATCATATTTGTGTTTTGAATGATGCTTGTGGCCTTTAACATCAAAAGATCTGGATAAATCAATTTTGCCACCTATATTTTGTTGTGCACAGGAAAAATGATTTCTCCAAATAAATTCAGTGGCTCAGCCATAATAACCAACATTATCAGGATGCTGTGGTGTGTGTGTGTGTGTGTGTGTGTGTGTGTGTGTGTGTGTGTGTATGAGAGAGAGTTTGGGGGAAAACCATGACTTTATCATTTTAGCCACAGACAGTCACAGCCTAAAGCTTTCTAAATGCACACCCTTTAACAAACAAAACTTTATTTCTAACATTTCTGTAATGCAGATTTGCTAAGACATGAAACATGTAGGCAGCATGGGGTATATGCTTTGCTTTGCAAGTGAGCAAATGCTTTGCAGTGCAAGTGAGCCTGGCTTGCAGTATGCACTCTCATTCCTCAGCTGCAAAACTTGGGCACATTTACTAATCTATTTGACCCTCACATTTGTCACCTCAAATAGGGAAAATTGTATGTCTTTTTTTTGTGAGAAATAAACCTCTGAAAACTGATTCATTGTAAGTACTCATAAAATATCTCACCCATTTTTCTTTTTTCTTCCTTCTAAACAATTACTATTTAATATGCTCAGTAGTGTAGATACTTGGAAATATTAAATTATTAAATACAGGGTGGGGCAAAAGTCAGTTTATAGTGGTGAGCACTTGGAATACAGGGCTTACTGTTTATTTATGATTTATTAATTATTGTATTATTTTCCATATGAACAACTGTAAACCTACTTTTGTCCCATCCTGTATGTTTATGTGTTATTTCTCACCTCTTTCCAGGCAGTTGAGCAAAATACATTATAATGGAAACACTCATCATAGATTAGCTCAGTCGGCCAAGCCCATTTTTATACATAAATTCCAAGTCAAGCCCAACCCTCGAGAAAATTGTGAAGTTTGCCTCTGCTAGCAGCCAGCTCCTCCCTTTCCCTTTTCATGAACTTTTCATTGCTTATGAACCCCACAACCCCTTGCTGTCTCCAGTCATCCACAGTCAAGCCAGCTTTCAGAAAAGAATGTGATAAACACATCCATTATAAGGTATAAATTATTGAAAAAGGTCAAGATGAGTATCTCCCAGGCTCTTTTCATTCTAACAGAAGAGGCCAGGATTTAAGCCAAAGTATTCACTACTAATTGTTGATCCCATATCTTAGTGAAACTTCCCAATTTCTAACAGACTTTCTGGAACTTGTCGATGTATAGTAACCCTGAAAATTATGACTGGGGATTGGCTTTTTCCCCTTTGAGATTCAACCTTTGATGACTTGTGACCCAGGCAAAGAGATGCACAGGTCACTGGAAACAGTTCCCCTCAAGCAGAAGTCCATTAAACTTTTGCCCACATGGTCCTGTAAAATGCACAGTGTCACCAAGGAAGGAGACGGGGACAGAGTAGAGACGGCACCTACAACACAGTTACCTGATGTGATAACAGCTGATCATTGACATAGCCTAAGAAAGACTTAATGGAGCTGGAGAAAAGCAACTGACACCTTCAATGCTTTATCAGTATTATTTTTTAAAATGTTTATTATTGAAAGTATTACATATGTCTCCTTTTTTTTTCTTCATTAACCTCTCTAGTGGACCCTTGCCTTCTGTCCCCCGCCCCAGGCCTTCAACACACTATTGTGTGTGTCCATAGGTTATGCATATATGCATAAAAGTTCTTTGGTTGATCTCTTCCCACCCACCTTCCCACTGAGCTTCCACAGTCTGTATTTATTATTGTGACTTTCCTTAAAATCTTCACTTATAGAAAACATGTGACAGTAAATGAAAATCTTGTTATTTATTAATGGGTATATATTTCAAGTAATAATATCTTTGTTTCTCTCAAGTAAATTAAAATAGTGTTTTCTACAGAATCCCTAATAAAGGAGAGACTAGGAAGACTCGTAGGTAATTGTTGATCAGCTCAGCTTTCTTCTGTGTTTCTTCATTGAACTCTTCTGATAGTGGATGTGGGTCAGATATGACAAGTCAAGGAAAAGGGAAAAAAAAGGAATCTGCATAATTACTAAATGTTTCCATGAAGCATGAGAGTAATACATGTCGCCCTGGGTTATATACAGCCTTGTGTGTTTGCTTAATTATGTTTTAGCAACTAGATTGTAAATTTCTCATGGGTAGAGACTATGTCTTATATTTTCAAGTGGCCTTAAAGGAAACAAGGCTAGAAGTTGACATTTTTAATAGGTTCTAAGTAAATACTTGCTGAGTGGAATTAAATTTATGGTAAAGTCACTTACAAATTACTTACGTAGAGGCCAGATGTAAACACTAGGAGTCTGATGTGATTTTCTTTGGAAATTCCTTAGACATGGCTGATGTGGTTTTCCCTGCACAGGACAGCACTTTAATTTAGGCAAATTGATACCAAGTCTCTTTCTAAGAGACTTGTCCGTTTTTACAGAATCATCCATCTATTCAAGGTTCTCAACCAGGATTACTGTTACTGTCACAGTGTGCTGGCATTTAGTGCCCTGGGGCCAGGGATGCTAAACATCCTAAATGTTGCACAGTCCTTCACAAAAAGATGGCTGTGTTCACAGTACTACTGGTAACCTCGCTAAGAAACAATAGGTTTCTAGGAACCTTTGCCTTTCCTACAACTCAAACCTCATTTCACTATTCCCTGTCTTCCCTTTGTATTTAAGCTTTACTGAGCTTCTTGATTCTTGATCATGATACACTCTGTCTATGTCTTTCTCTTTGCAGGTTTTGTTTCCTCTACTCTTGTCCTGCTTTCTCCTCATAGTGAATGTCTTCTCATCCTTCAGGACTCAGCTCAGGCACCATCGCCTCCAAGAAACCTTAGCTTCTTACAAACTCAGATGGGGATAAGTGCACCTTTATGTGCTTTTGGTTAATTTTGTGCTTTCTGTCTTTTTCACTAAACTAGAAGCTACCTAAGAAAAGGTGGGTGTCCCAGGAACTCTCCCAGTGCCTGGCACATACTGAGCACTGAATAAATAATTTTTTGGATGGATGAACCAATGACAGTTTCAGACAGGAATTAGAGTGGGCTGGCTTAGGCTGGTTCACTCCCTAGGACATGTCATCAGGAGGGGCCCTGCCAGAGCTGTTCTAAGTGTGGTCCTCAGACCCAGTCAGTCCACAAACACAAACGTATTGATCTCCAATAAGGTGACTACAGGAGCTGGAGTGAGCATTTAGGAATTTGACAGAATAATTTTATGTTTCTTGAATCTTATGCTGAAAATCTTGGGGTTTATACTTTGTCTTTTTAATTTCATTTTTCTAGTGACTAATTTTTATTGTATTTTATAAGTAAACTAGAGGCCAGTGAATTTCATGCACTGGTAGGGTTCCTAGCAGCTGCCAGCCATCTGCCAGGGCCTTCCTCCCTTCTCCTGGCTGACCCCACCCCCTGGTCAAACTCTTGGACAACTCCCAGTCGAGAGGCCAATTTGCATACTATGCTTTTATTATATAGGATTGGTTACTGGTGCATCTGAATCACTTTTTAGAAAGGAAGGGAAGGGCAGAAGGAGGATAAACTGTTTATAAAGCTGGTCTTTACCACAGGTAGTCTGAACATCCCTAGTGTGGGCAATCTTTGTATGGTGATGAGTTCCTTTCCCACCAGACTGCAGGCTGGGTGCTGAGGAAGCAAGAATGTACTGCTGCTCCTCCTCTTTCCGTTCTCTACTCCTCGAAAGGGAATGGGTAACTTGAGAAAGAGAAGGTGGTTAGAATGAGGGTCCTTTCTGAGTACCTAGAGTTCTAGGTAAGACAGACCTGCAGTTCTCACCTGCCCTGAGCTACAGAGCCAAGCAAAACAAACACACAAACAAAAACAAACGAACAAACAAAAATATCTACTAGTGTGGATGAAGCCAGCCTGTCCGGAGTTTTCAGAGAGTTGGGACTCCACAGATATTGGAGTGCCAAGTTCCCACTTCCAGCAGGAGCGTTTGTGGTAGCACAACCAGTTCTAGCACCAACCTCATGGTGAGCTGGTCGCCACCAATGTACTGTCCACCTAAAGGAAGCCACTGGATTCTTAGTAGGGGGACCCTCATTGGCAGATGCTGAGCTGGCTGTGGGAGGCAGTAGCCAACACACCTCAGATATAAGGAGCATTGTGCCAGGAGTGATGAAGATTTAGAGATGAGCCATTGGGTTGATAATTTGAACCAAAAGAGAGGCAAGAATACAAAAAGAATGCTTTAGGAGAAAAGGCGAGTACAGATTGTAGCAGGGCAGCTTAAAAGAATGAATGTGAACGAGTTTGTGCAAATTCAAGCAAGGAAACATTATTTTTACAAAATTATTACAAGAAGTTAGAGATGGTAATGAGAATAGTGCACTTATTGACTATTAAATAAGAAATAATCTGACTCTCCTAAAGATTGTTTGTGCCACGTGAAACTCCTAAGCTTTACTTGCAGGAGTTATAACTAGTGTAGGGAAAAAACTCCTGCCAGACAGCCTGACTGTTTTGTTTGGAAGAGAAGCATAAATTTCTAATTTGCCTTGTTACAGAGAAGAATGCATGATCTATGCAGCATGTAGCCAACTAATCACTCCATCAGGTTCAAAATGTAGGGAACATAATTAATTTACTGACTCGGCCTAATCCTTATTCTCAGATGGTGAAACATATCTATAAGTTCATATTTCATTTAATCATATTTTATTTCTTAGAAGCTGAAAACATGATGTTGTTAGGTCAAAAATAAAAGCAACCAGGTATAGGTCAGTATACCCTGAATTAGGAAAGTTAAAAATACACCATAGTATATTTCAAAAAATTTGTTTTTCTATCCACATTTCTCTATTTTGTAGGGATTTTTGTTCTTTTCTATTTGAGTGTTGAGTCATCAAAGCAAATGTACCTGTAATACTAATAATAAATCTCATCTATGCAAAGTCAGACCATATAACCTTTAATATTAGCTTTTCACGACAAAAGCTCTTCCACTAATTTTTCCACTAAAAGAAAATGAAGGTGACTAACAGCCTCCAACAAAAACTTCGTGTTTGTTTATTTTTAAACAAAATTGGCTCGATGTTATTTAAATTATAAATTGATATTTTATTTTTAAAATTTGTTCGGGTTTTATTTTTTAGCTGGGTCTTGCTAACCAACTGCCAGTCTGTGTTAGGTGTTTCAGTTTCCTGATGTATAAACAAAAGCAAATCCATTTTTATTGGACCATAAAAATGATCAACTATGCACTCTTACATACAATGCTCATGTGCGGCATAATTGTTTCATACTGTTTTCCTTCCACATTAAGTCAACCTGAAAGACTATTGATTGCACCAAACACCGTTTCTCAGCGCCATAATGCTCCAGCCCCGTGTCTCTGGGGACCCAGGCAGCAGAGTGATTGTATATCTTGCTGCTCTGTGCTGAGCGCCCAGTGACAGCCTGTCTGGAACAGCTCAGGTCACAGAACAGTGCACTTCACCTTCCGAACCCCTGCTGTTCAGGGATTAAAGGAGCAGCATGTCCTCCTTTGTGGTTAAGAGAAGGGGGTTTGAAGGTGAAAAACACCAAAATAGGCATATTGTATTCAGAAAAGACTAAAGTACCATCTTATATTTGAAGTTTTAAATTTTGTCTCGATTTATAGAAATATGCCAAAATCATATATTAATGACTTTCATTTGTACAGTACTTAATGCAAAGCACTTTCCATCTGAATCTTCTTACCACCAAGCTGTGTTCTCTTGAGCATGTTTAACTTCCTTGATCCTCAGTATTCTGATCTGGGATAATGAGCACACAATTATAATCTGTCCTACTAAGCCCATAGAATTGGGATGGTCAAATGACATGGACTGAAGCAAGTAAATGTTAGATTTTCCCTTCACTAGAGGAAAGGCACATACATTTATAAACAGTCTTCAAAGCAACTACCATGTGGTATGCACAGTACTGTAGCAGGAACCCTGGTATCATGCACTGGGATTGGATTCTGCAATGGGGCTGCTCATACTGAATCACCTGTTCATTCTTGAAAATGAAGGAAATGAGACCAGTCAAGCTGGGGCTGGGATGAGGAGGCAGACAGCAGAATGCCATCACTGCACATGTTTTCCAAGATGTCCTGTTTGAACCGTTCTTATTTGTTCTACATTTGAGATTTACACAAAGTGGCTTTGGCTTCATCAAATGCCCAAAATGAGTTCTCCCATTTCGCTAGGTGGTCATGTTCTCCCATTTTGCTACGTGGTCAGGTCAGGCTACCTGGAGCTGCAGGATTTTGATGTTTCCCCGAGCTTCTGGCAGGTCTGTCCAGCAGGGAGGCAGCTCATCAGCAGGCCCAGGCTTCCCAGCCTCTCCTTCCTTCCAGACAGTACATGCACCCTCTCAGAGCAGTGTCAGATGTTCATGTTTGTTCTTAATGATGAAGAGCAGAAAGTCTATAAGAAAATTAAAGTAATAATGTAAATGTTTTTATTTACTAAGCTGATCTTTTCACATTTAGATTAAATAAATATGACTCCTTTGTAGTAACTCCTTTAAAAAAAATTCCAAATTTTTTGTAATGTTATTGTGAGGAAGAGATTGTGTTTTTGTTTCTTTTGTGTGTGTGGTTTTGTTTTGTTTTTGTTTTGTTTTGTTTTGTTTTGTTTTGTTTCTTTGGTCTCCTGTGAAGCTGTGTTAACAACATCCCAGAAAACTGGAATTCTCTATTAACCTTCAGGTCAAGCATCCATCTTCACATACGTCTCTTTTATTCCACCTCATTTATAAAGAAGCAGTTTATTCTTAACTTAATTCCCAGCTTCTTTTTTAGGGAGCATTCGAAGTTAATCTCAACAAGAACAGTAAATCAGATTTGTGATGTGTGATATTAGGAAATAGAGTGAAATCAAGTCATTTACAGACTCACAGAGGTCATCTTATCTAACCACTTCATTTTGCAACGTGGCAACCACGGCCCTGGAAGCTGAGTGTCTACCTAAAACCATGGCTGATCGATGGCTGATCCTATAGTGCAGTGCTTGGCACTAGACAACATCAAGGCTATGCAACATTTTATTCAAATAAATGCACATGGAAATTGGCTTAGAGATGGTCACTTCTAAACTGTTGTGTCCTGTTCTGTCCTTTCGCAATCCTAACAGGTCTGTACGGTATACAGTGCTGTTGCCTCATAAAAGAAAAGTATCCTCAGATAGGGCTTTGGGGCTCAGGAACTAGGCCTTTGCCTGAGCTCCAGCATGGACTTGCTGGGTCTTAGGCTTTTTCCCTACTCTGAACTTAAAATAATAACATGGCTGACTTGACCAACTAATAGCTCCACAAAGCATCCTTCTTCCATAAAAATTATCAAAAATTTATTTTATGTCCCATAGTCCAGAGGAAAAAATGTTTTTGATGTCTGATCCTAATCTTTCTAGTCTATCTTACAGATTCCAAGGTAGGTTCAGCTCAAAACAAATGTGGGGTGACCCAACTGGACTCCGTCTCCTTCCCTCTTAACTTTATGAATGTTGGAGTGAAGAGTGAAATATGTACATTCATTTCTAGAGCCTCTAGTGTTTTCCTGAGATAGACTGATTTTTCTAGGACATTATTTTGTTTGTTTGTTATTCTTTACTAGATGCCCAGTGCACAAAATTCATGCACTTGGGGTGGGGGGTCCCTCAGCCCAGCCTGTACCCTCTCACAGGCCAGGAGCCTTCGCACCAAAGAGGTAGGCCCCATCCACCCACCACAGCGCCACCACCAGGTAGCCTGGGCCTCCCTCTTGGATGCGATCAATCATGGGGCTCTGCTATTGATCACCCCAAAGAGGTCTTTCCTGCCCATCCTGTCGGGGATCTGTGATGGATCACCCACGCCCCTGCAGGGGGAGGCCCAACCCACCCGCCACAGCCCGCCAGTTGGTGACCTGGGCCTCCCTCTTTAGGGCGATCATGGAGCCCCCCAATTGCTAGCCAATGTCCTGGGCCTCCCTCTGCAGGGTGACCATGGGGCGATGGCTGGGCCTCTGACCAATTGCATTGCACCTGCCTATGCTGGCCTGGCGCCAGTGGGTGTCATAGCATGGTCGTCCAGATGGTCGTTCTGCTGTTTGGCCATTTGGCCAATTTGCATATTATGCTTTTATTATTACAGATTTTTGAAAATTTTACATATGTCCTCTTCCCCCCCCACCCCTTGCCCTCCCCCAGCCTCCTCTAAGACATTCTTGAAGCACCTTCTGTCCAGGATTCTTTCAGATCTCTGCCATTGTCCTATGATCAAAGTAAACCTCCTCTCCTTTGCACTTTCCCATCTGATTCATGCCTGAATCTGCTCTTTTGGGTGCTAGGCAGCAGCAGGGGCCCTGGAGGCCATGACACCTTGCTGCTGTAGCAGCATGGGCTGTGGGTGGTGGGAGGAAGCAGAGATGCCCGAGAACCTGCCATCCAATGATAGTGTTTTGCTGTAAGTGTATCACAAGATCCAAATGAGGTCCAACTTGAGTTAATTTTTTTTTTATTCATGAAGTCATTTTATTGAAATGCTACTTAACATACAACAAAGAAGAACTTTATTTAGTACAGAGAATGTTCAACACGATGAAAGACCGGAAAGCTTGGATCCTCAGCTTTATATTATACTAGAGACCCAGCACATGAAATTCATGCACAGGTAGGGTCCGTAGGCCTGGCCAGTGATCAGGGCTGATCAGGGCCTACCGGCTACAGGCCAGAGCCCTCCTTCATTCCGTGTCGCCCCCTGGTGGTCATCACATGTCATAGCAAGTGTTCAACCTTCCAGTCGAACTCCAGAGGGGACACTTTGAGTATTAGCCTTTTATCTATATCTATATCTAATCTATATCTATATCTATATCTAATCTATATCTATATCTATATCTATAGATATAATAGATGATATAGATATAGATATAGATTAGATATAGATATAGATATAGATATAGATATAGATATAGATATAGATATAGATATATACACACATACATACACACACACACACACTAGAGGCCTGGTGTACGAAATTTGTGCACTGGGGGGGAGGCGGTTCTCAGCCCAGCCTGCCCTCTCTCACATATTGGGAGCCCTCAGGGGTGTCCTACTGATGGCTTAGGCCCGCTCCCTACTTCCCTTGGTTGCAGTCTGGCCTCCCTTTGTGGGAGGCGACCAGGCTAATCAGGGGAAGCCAGCAGCCCCATCACCCTGCTGCTGCAGCCTCTGCCAGTCTCCACAGCCACCAAGGTGTTTTCATCAACATGGACTTCAGTTCCTTCACCATGAAGAAATGACAACTTTCTTTAGGCATTTTCAAGATGTGTCTTTCATAGGATATGACATTTCTTTCTTTCTTTCTTTTTATCCTCACCTGAGGATATGTTTCCATTGATTTTTAGAGAATGTGGAAGAGAAGGGGAAAAACAGAGAGAAACATCAAAGTGAGAGGAACACTTTGATTGGTTGCCTCCTGCATATGCCCTGACCTGGGCCCCATCCAGGGAGAAGCCTGCAACCTAGGTACATGCCCTTGGTCAGAATTGAACCCAGACCCTGCAGTCTGAGGCATTATGCACTGAGCCAAACCAGTTAGAGCACGATATGACATTTCTTAGCCCTCCGGCAGTGGACCTTCATTTTTTTTCTCCAGGAGTGTGGTGGAAAAACCCTAGATTGCCTTTAGGGATTCTTATTACCCAAGTTACTAAGAATATTACCAGTGGCATACAGGGAGCTTATTCAATGAACTGTAAGAAAAAGTGTTTCCTCTGTAGTTCACTCTGATCACCGGCTCCACCGCTGCCCTTCCAATCCTAGCTCCATCCCTGCCCAGGTCTGTTACCAAGGATGCAGGCCTCGGCAGGGGACTCCCAAGCCCCTCTGATTGCTGGCTTCACAGAGCCCAGGCCTCTGCGATCACTGACTCTGATCCTGCCCCCTGCCATTGCTGGCTCTGCCCTTGCCCCACTGGCAGTCTCTGGCCAAGACTGCAGGCCTGGGCAGGGGACCACCAGACCCCTGCATTGCCGGCTCCACCCATGCCCAGACAACTGCAATTGTAGGCTCCACGCCTGCCCCTCCAATTGCTGGCTCTGTGGAGCCCAGGCCCCTGTGATCTCTGGCCTTGCCCCTGCCCAGGCCTGAGGTCTCTGGCCCAGGCCTTATGCCTGGGTAGGGCACCCTCATACCCCTCTGATCACTGGCTCTGCCCCTGCCCCCTCCAATCACCGGCTCCACCCTTGCCCATGCCTGAGGCCTCTGGTGAAAGCCTCTGACCTGGGCAGAGGACCCTCAGCCCCCTCTGATTGCCCCTCAGGTCCCCTGTTCCACTGCTCAGGCCGCGCCTCCCCCGCCACCTGCCTGAGTAACAGGCCTGATCACTTCAGTGGCAGGGCTGAGCCAGACTGGGCACCACCATCTTGTGGCTATGGGGGTGGCCATCTTGTGGCCATGGGGGTGGCCATCTTTGTCACAGAGTGACCCCTAATTTGCATATTACTCTTTTATTAGGACATGGCTATGGGTGCCTCCATCTTGTGTGCATGGGGGCAGCCACCTTTGTCTCGGAGTGACAGTTAATTTGCATATTACTCTTTTATTGAATAAGATTGTTTTCACTTTTAAAAAATGATTTTAGCCTGGCCAGCATGGCTCAATAGTAGAGCATCAGCCTATGAACCTGGAGATCGAGGTCTATTCCTTGCCAGGGCATATGCTTGGGTTGCGGGCTTCATCCCCTGTGCAGGATGTGCAGGAGATAGCCAATCAATGATTCTCTTTCATCATTGATGTTTCAATCGCTCTTCCCCTCTCTCTTCCTCTATGAAATCAATGAAAATATTTTTAGAAAATGATTTTAACCTTTAATCATCTGAGCAGTAGCATCTTGTGAGTAACTGGTTTTCTAACCATATTGGCAGTAGAGTGTGATGGAATTAATGGGGCCTGTGGAGTTAGGAGTCCATATTGGATTCCCTGAGAAATCATACCATCATACAAAGGCTTAGAAGTTAGAATAATAAGAACAAAGGCTCACCTGCAGGTCTGTTTCCAAAGCCAATTCACAGAAGCCTTGAAAATTATACAGCCAAGCTTCCCAGTTAGTGCCCTGCAACCACCCTTTCTCCCTCAGTCTTGTGGGATTCTGACTATATTTTGACTTGAGAAGAAGCCAATTAGGGTTGATTTTTTTTTTCTTTTGAAAGAATGATTAATAATCACTTCCATTTGGTGGGATGTAATCTGTGGAGACAGCATTAATATTTTACTACCTTATGAACCAACATAAGGAAGAAGGAAAAATTCTGTATATTCTTTTGTAACAAGTAATAAAACAATATATTTCATCTTGGATAATTAAACAAAAGATTTTTATTCACATAATGTTATAATCATATTGCTAATACCAGCTTAATGCTTGCTTTTTAACTAATTCATTTTCTCATTTGTGGCAATCTAGAAAAGTTTATTAAATCTAATGACTGTTTTAGGATTAAGAAGGGGAAAAAGCATGTTCTAATTATAGGATGGATAAAAGCAAACTAATTATCCAAAAATCTGTATTTCCTTCCTCATAGAGGTCTGGTCAGCCATATCCAAGATGAACTTGGGTTACCTAGCTCCTGAGTTTTCTAATCATGTTTTTAGATTGCATTTCTTACACCATCTGTACCATTAACATGACTGTAATTTCTGTCACAGTTGGAAGCTTCAGTTAATAAATGTTTTGCTTTGGAGGGGGATGGGAAGGCAGACAAGAAGATGGGAGTGTTTATGAATGAACCCAAGGAGAAGACTGTGCCTTAACTGAGGCGCCATGAACGATTTCGGACTTCACCACTGCGGACATGGTGTTCCCCTTTTGTGCCCCACATTGTAGTTACATTTGCATGGGAATATAGTCTTCATTCACTCTCTCTCTCTTTTTTTAAAGATAATCTAATTTAATAGAATTTGCAGCCACCAGCTAGGCAAATACCTCAATAATCTCATTCATATATATACAAAATACATATAGGGTATGTAATTATTTTGTGAGATTCAGAAGCATCTGTTTTTTTGTGTGTTTTGTATGTCCTGAACAATGCACAGGACATACAAAACACTTAAGTTTCAAATAAGTTATTTGTACATTTAAAATAATTAAAGGTTTTCTTTTTTGAAAAACTACTTTCGGGCTTTTTAAAGCACACTGTGTTTTCAAAACTGGAGAAAATGGTCAGTGTGTTTGCTGCTTTTCAGGACATTCATTTTGACTTAGGAGTTTATTGGCTTGAGTTTTGATTTTTTGAGCAATTTAATTCACATCTTTTTTAAAATTAAAGTGTAGTTGGCATACAATATTATATTAGTTTCAGGTGTACTGCATGATATGACATTTATATACCTTACAAAGTGTACATTTACATACCTTATTTACCATGATAAGTCCAGTAACCATTTGTCACCATACATAGTTATTACAATACTAGGGGCCAGGTGCACAAAAATTTGTGCACTCAGGTTATCCCTCAGCCCAGCCTGTGCCCTCTTACAGTCTGGGACCCCTCAGGGGATCTCCACCTGCTGGCGTGCCTGGCCAGCCCAGGTAAGGGGCTATTTGCAGGCTGGACAAGCCCCCCAGTGTGGACCCTCACCCCATTGGGGTGTGGCCAGCCTGGGTGAGGGTCTGAGGGCTGTTTTCAGGCTGCCCACAGTCCCTTTAGGGTTCAAGTCCCTACTGGGATACCTGGGCAGCCTGGGGGAGGGGTTGAGGGCCGTTTTCAGGCTGCCCACAATCCCTTCAGTTTTGGGTCCCTACTGGGGTACCTGGCCAACCTGGGTGAGGGGTTGAGGGCCGTTTTCAGGCTGCCCACAGCCCCTTCAGGTTTTGGGTCCCTACTGGGGTGGCTGGGCAGCCTGAGTGATGGGCTGAGGGGCGTTTTCAGGGTTTCAGGCTGCCCACAGCTTCCAATGACCCAACGTCCCAGCAAAGCTGGCTGGAATCAGATTTCTAGGGTTTATTTATCTTCTGTAATTTAAAGTGTTGCTTTAAGCCAAGGCCTAGGCGGGTAACGAAGACTCCTGTTTGCTTCAGCTCCATGGCTTCTATAATTGCAACTATGTTGCCTTAGTAGAGGCCCAGCCGGCTAGGTAGGCAGTTTCCTCCATCGCTGGTGCAACGGAAGCTTCTCTTTGGTTCAGCTCCGTGGCTTCTATAATTGTAACTATGTTGCCATGAGAAGAGAGAGGCCCAGCTGGCCTAGGCAGACAGTTTACTCCTGATGCAACGGAAGCCTCCTGTTTACTCTAGCTCCGTGACTGCCAGCCTCCATCTTGACTGGGTTAATTTTCATACAGCTGCTCTGATTGACTGGTGGGTGTGGCTTAGGCGTCTCGGAGAAATGGGCAATTTCCATATTACTCTTTTATTAGATAAGATTCTTGCTTATATTCCCTGTGCTATATGTTACATCCACATCATTTATCTTAACTAATAAAAGCGTAATATTGAAATTGACCATTTCTTCGGGACACCCAACAGCCAATCAGAGCGACTGTATGCAAATTAACCCAACCAACATGGCGGCCGCCACTCACAGAGTAAACAGCAGCTTCCATTGCAGCAGGAGTGAAAGTGAAACTGTCTGCGCGCCGGCTCGCTTATCCTTGCCTGAAAGCAAAGCATGTTTGCAACAATGTATAAATCATAGAATCCTCAGGAGCTGAAGGAAACAGCAGGCCAGGCCTAAGCACTAAGTAACATTGTTTCATTATAGAAGCCCCGAGCCGAAGCAGAAACGAGGCTTCTTATTAGGCCTCGCCTTAAAGGAACAGCATCAATTATAGAAGATAAACAAACCCCAGAAACCTGTGTCCAGCCAGACTTGCTGGGACATTGGGCAGCCTTAAAGCCCCTCACCCAAGCTGGTCAGGCACGCCAGGAGGTGGACATCCCCAGAGGGGTCCCAGACTGCGAGAGGGCACAGGCCGGGCTGAGGGACCTCCCGAGTGCACAGAGCGGCTGCAGAGCGGAACAGCGCAGGGCCCAGGACCGGTGCGTGGGAAAGAAGCGGCAGGGTTGGCGGCCTGCTTGGCGGCTCCCCAGGCCCTTTGCGGGGCACTGGGGAGCAGGAAGAGGCAGTGGGGGCCGAGGGCCTGCTTGGCGGCTCCTCAGGCCCTTTGAGGGGCACCAGGGAGCAGGTAAGAGGTGGCAGGGGGTTGGCGGCCTGCTTGGAAGCTTCCCAGACCCTTGGAGGGGCATCAGGGAGTGGGAAAGAGGCAGCAGGGGGTCAGTGGCCTGCTTGGTGGGCTTCCCAGGCCCCTTGCAGGCCACCGGGGAGTGACAAAGCAAGGCGGCGGGACGGGGAGCAGGAAAGAGGTGGCGGG
>PVJC01030678.1:8403-21144 GCA_004026665.1 Murina feae
CTCCTCCCACCCCCCCACCCCGCCCCTCCCGTGTGGCCTGCAGGAAGGCAACAGATGGCGGCTGCGGACACAGGGAGGCCGCCGCCATCTTGGCTGGGTTAATTTGCATACCGCCACTCTGATTGGATGGTGAGCGTGGCTTACCCTGTCTCGGAGAAACGGTTAATTTTACTATTTCGCTTTTATTAGTTTAGATTATATAGAATTTATTTCAGAGAGAGGAAGAGAGATAGAGAGAAAGACACATTGATGAGAGAGAAACATCATCAATCAGCTGTCTCCTATGCCTTCTACTAGGGATTGAGCCCAAAACCCAGACATGTGCACTGACCAGGAATTGAACTGTGACCTCTTGGTTCATGGGTAGATGCTCAATTACTGAGCCATACCTCCCAGGCCAAAAGCATATACTTTTTGACAGCAGTGTCAATTTAGTTAGTGTCCCAAAGACATACTCATGTGCACAGTGAAGTATGTGTAAGGTGATTCACTACAGCATTATTATTAAAATAACAAATGAGGCTCTAACTGATTTGGCTCAGTGGATAAAGCGGTGGCCTGCAGATTCAGGGGTCCCAGGTTTGATTCTGGTCAAAGGCATGTGCCTTGGTTGCGGGCACATCCCTGATGGGGAGTGTACAGGAGGCGGCTGATTGATGTTTCTCTCTCATTGATGTTTCTAACTATCCCTCTCTCTTCCTCTCTGTGAAAAATCAATAAAATATGTTTTTAAAAAATAAAATAACAAATGGGGAAAAGATCAAATTCCATTGTTGGGTACTAGGACTGGTTAAATTAAATTATAGTATATCCACTCAATTGAATATGATACAGTTATAGAAAAATAAGAAAGCTCTTCTAAAATCTCCAGTATATGTAATTAAGTAAAGAAAGTCAAGATAGTATTTATATTATGCTACCTTTTGTGTTTAAAAAATCAGAAAATAATATTTATTTGTATTATTTGTATACACACAAAGAACTCTACAATCACTCATAAGAAGCTAAAAATAGTCATTCCCTATTTAAGTGATGGAAGCGGGATGTGAAGAGGGAGACAAGAAAGAGATGTGAGGAAAAGACTTATATGCACATATTTTTATAGCTTTATTTTTTGGGACAATGCGAATAAATCTATGTTAAATTTTGTATTTACATTAAGAAATAAATTATGAAAAAAAACTACCAAGTAAAATAAAGCACTGATGTCCAGATTAGTCACAAAATAATACGCTCAGATTTATAGCAACAGAAAAACTCACTAATTCAATCATTCACTCAACAAATGTTTGTTAAATTACTTCCACTATTCATGATTATGGAGATACCATGCTGAACTGAACAGGAAGAGGCAAGAGGGCTATTCTGCTGGAACTTCTATTCCAGCAATATAGAAAGACAAAAGACAAGTAAATTTTTTTTCTAAATAAAAGATGATATAAGATGGCATTAGGTGTTATTATTAAGATAAAACAGCATGACACTGTGGGCTGAGAGCTTGTTGTTAGAGTAGTCTGGGAAAGCCTCTTTGAAGATTAACATGGAGGTTACCTTTGAACTCTAACTCAAATAATGAAAAAGAGGCAGGGCTATGCATACATACTAAACATATGCATTCCATTCAGAAATCTGTAGAAGCCAAAGCTTGAAGTGGGAACAAGCATAGAATAACTCAGGATGGAAAACATGCAACATGAATACAGAGACATGAACACAAGGTCAAGTGTTGACTCGTAATGTACAGCCATCTAGATCCTTGGTGAACAGAGCAAGAGGTAGCGTTCGCTCAAAGAGGGATGAAAAGGCAATGGAAGGTTTTGTATAGATGAATCATATGTCTGATCTATGCAAAGAAAAGGCTTGACTTTGCTCTCTGGATGTATATTTTAAAGGCAATAGTTGAAGCAGTGTTGATGGGTATAAAACTCACTTGGAGGTGTATATGAAACCCAGAGGAAATTTGAATCAAGACAAAAAGATTTAGAAATCACCTGCATTTAAAGCCACAGGAATAGTAGGCAAATGAAATCACTTTAAGTGAGAATTGATATTGAAATTATAAATATAGAATTCATCCCATGTGCATGCAAACTTCTAGAAATAGGGAAGATGAGAGATTTTTAAAAATTGACAGGTTAACATGTACAAAAAAGTAAAAAATTCTGTACAAATGAAGGCAACTAATATAAAATAACTATGTTTGGAAATTATTTGCATCAAATATGATTTTCAAAGTGTATATATGTGGTTATTAAATATTATTCAATGGGCACCTTGCTCTTCAAATAATGCAAAAATTATGCTCGAATAATTTATGTAAGCAAAGATTATAAAGAAATGGGAAATGCACACTTTGTCAGTTCTATAGATACAATAAACATTGCTTATGGCACCATTCTATTCTTTATCTGAGTAAATTTTTTTAAAGTAACAACATTGAAAGTTGGTGGTAAAACTAATATAATTGAATGTTTTGTAGTTAACAATATAAAGCAAAAGACAACATCTTCATGCAATTTGACTCAGCAGTTACACCTTTGGGAATACTTATCCTAAGACTATAATTCTGTGCAAGACCTCTACATATATGCAGCATCAGATTGTTATTGCAATGCCTTTTAATTTTAAGAAATTGGAGAAAATCAATAAAGCCACGCATAGGCAAGTGGCTAAAACAAGCACAGTGTGTGTGTGTGTGTGTGTGTGTGTGTGTATGATATTTTTAAAGTACTAAAAATTTTCATTAAAAGTGATGTATGGACACCCATGGAAATCTGTCAAATATAGGAGGATTTTTTAAAGAACACTAAATAAGTGGCATTTATAGTGTCTTAATCTTTCCCATTCTCATGACCAATTCATGGATTTTTCTCTTGTTTCAATTCCAATTTCTAAGATATAAAATCTCAGAGGACTAGCTCTCTATCTTCTCCCCTGCCCAAGTATACACCTCTATCATTTATCCAATTACCTGCTTTGTTGGCCTGAACCTTAGGGAAGTGGCAGTGGGTTACTAAGAGCATCATTACTGATTGATATTCACTTGAGACAAATCTTAACCAGAAATCATAGTGTAGAGTTCTGATGAGGATTTAATAAGTCAGAGATGGAGGGTTAGCCAGAGATAAGTCAGAGTGAAAAAGACAAATGCTACATGATATCACTTAGATGTGGAATCACCACACTTATAAAAATGAAGACCTGAATTGCATTTATCAGGGACAGGGGGTGGGGTAAATGGGGAGACATTGGTCAAAGGGTACAAACTACCAGCTATAAGATGAATAAGATCTGCAGATCTAATGTACTGCATAGTGATTATAGTTAATATTATATTCTATACTTGAAAGTTGCTGAGAGAATCTATCTTAAATGGAAGGGAGGGAGGAATCCCTAATCAGAAATGTAAGAATTTTGCTGAGTAGGTTAAGAGGATATTTTACTTCATCAAATCACAACATTAAAAAAAGGCCTGGTCTCGGAAATATATAAGGCGGCATTCCCTTATTGTGATTTAGCACGAAAGGGAGCAGGGAGCACAGTGACTTTGGAAAACAGAGGAAGGCCCGAGCATTCCTGTTTCACAGGAGGATCACCAAAATGATTAGCTCGCGTCTGTTGGTGCATGAATCTCTGCTCTCTGAAGCATTTGATCACATTGGGACTTAATTTCTATGAAATCCCACTGAGAACAAGAAGAAATGGGAATGTGTGCTCTTCTTCATTACCTCATGTGCAGAGAAAATAATTCCTAAAAAAAGAAATCCAAAGAACTGCATAAAGACCAGGCCACGCAAAAGAACGGTAAATCCAGTGCTGAAGGAATATGCTCCTTATGTCTGGATGGTGCCCAGAAGCTTATGATTCTCCTGAAGTACTTATTGAACCTGTTCAGTTCTAGGGAGATGCACGACAAAAAGAGAAAATAGTGTGTTAACATCTCACTGCGTTTCAGCTAGAATTATCTAAGGACAAACAGAGAATTAAATGCACATAGTCCATATCTTAGCTTGTGAACAGACAATTGCTTTATCATTTATTATGTTAAATGGAACAAAAATTTTACCATAATATTTTATTATAGACACATGAATCTTGCATATTTCCTATACAGAAAATATGCTTCAGAGCTGCAGCAATGATACTGCGATGAATCTCATGTACTGGGCAGCTTTGTCTTAGCCTGGTTCTTCCAGAAATTAGAGCTTGAGGCCAAGGCTTATGTGCTACACTGTTTTAGGAAATGCAATCACAGAGAGCTGACCTGAGGGACAGGGGAGTGAAGCAGAGCAATATGGTAGAATAAGTTACAAGAACACATTATCGAGTTGGTGGCTAGTGATTGCTTGATCTCAGGAACTGTCCTCTAAGAAACCAGCCAAACTTCATCTGGAAATAGTCCATCCACAGAGAGAGCGTGGAAAGAATATATTCCCCAGTTCCTATAGCCCATTTTCTCATAAATTCATCCTTAGGGAAGTTGGGAATTGCCTATATACTTTAGGACTGCATATGCCTGGGGACTGAGCTAAATCCCATACTCTATGCCTTTGGAACCCAAAGGTTAGCCCTAGAACAGGAGGCAAGAAGAGCAGGGCACAGGCACGAAGGAAGGCCCTGTCAGGTGGCACCTGTGAGAAGTCTGCACCAGGCAAAGCTCATGGCCACAAGCTTTGGTTGGAACAAGGGATAGTGACACCAAAAGGTTGCGAAGTGATACCTAAGAAAAGTGGCTCTCAAACGGTTGAAGGCATCAGAGGCACCTGGTGGGCTTGTTAAATCACAGATTGTTGGGTGCTATGCCCAGATTTTCTAATTTCATAGGTCTGACATGGAACTAAATAGTTCACATTTCTAACAACTTTGTAAGTGATTCTGATGCTACTGGTCCCAGACTACATTTCAAGAAAGACTGTACAAATCTACAGTCCACTGTATCCCTCACATACGTCTTTGCAATTCCTTCTGTGTATAATCTATTTCCTCCAGGCCACAGACTACACTTTCCTGACGATTCTGAAAGTGGACTCTGGTTGGCCCACTTAGAATCAATGAAGACGGCAGATGTACAAAGGGCAGGGACAGTGAGGAGAGAGTTTCTTGAGCCAGCCCAGATGTTCAATGGAATTTAGACAACCCACTTCTCTCTGGATTCCTAAACCAAATACTTCCTCTCTGTAGTTATTCATTTTCTCTGTACAGCTCCACAGTGAGGTAAGCTTCATAAGAAAATGGGAGGAAGAAGGTAAATCTAAAGAAAAGCCATTTGAAGAAGTTCACTTTCAGTGTACTAAGCTTCACTTTAAATTGGTGTGTATTTGTAATTTTCACTTTGAGAACAGTAGGAAGATTCTTATGAGGTGCTAACTGAGAAATAAGTATTTCTAAAGTTAAGGAACTATAGTATGATAATAGGACCTCTCAACATAGATAACTTGGAGAAAGCAGACTATGGGTGGAGACATGATTTTTCACTTTTTATAAGGCATATCTGTTAGAAATTCTTTGAGTTCCCTTGAAGCAATTAAGTATCACAAAAATCACAACATATCACACATTTAAGAACATGTCTGCTAAATAAAAAATGAAGTTCAGAGAAACACCTCATTATAGTTATTTCAGAAGTGACTGATCTTGCAGACCTTGTAGGTAACCGAGTGCAGGCCCTTCTAGTCACCCCAAGGGAGCGTCTGTGCAATTGATTTAATAATTTAATAATAACTATTAGAAGATCTGAAGTCAAACATAAAGGATGAAAAAATTCTACAGAAAGCAAAGCATTTGGACAGTTTCCATTCAGTCATTCAATATTTATTGAACACCTGTCTTACATTGAGAACTTTGCTAAATATTGTGAAGTGCAAAGATAATAATAAAAAAAATACTTTGCCCTCTAGAAGTTCATGGTCTACTATGGGAGCTGAGGTAAACAAATTATTCTAATAATTTGTAAAAAGATGCTTTTTTAAATTTAGATAAAGTATGGTATATTTCCTTTAAGAAATGCTATTTTAGTATTATGTAAGGCAGAATATTCATTTCTAGCATAAGTAAATGCTTAAAACATTATAAATTAAATGTTAAAATAAAGTAATAAGATATATTTACACTGACACATTACACACACATATTTTCATGAAATGCAATGATCCACCTAGAATCAATGAGGATGGCAGGGGAAGGGTCCTGAGAACATACCATCAGTGTACCTAACTCTGTTCACCTTTTCTCATCCTCACCTTTGTCCATCCTGTCTCACATCTGACATATAACTCATGTTACTGTGAAAATGTGGTAGAGTAGAAGAGATAAGAAATTATTTTTATAATAGTGAAAAGTGTATTGCTAAATGTGCCTCTAATCACTTGCTGTCATGAACTATCTGATTGCATATTTGGGGAAATGCAGAGGAGTGGAAATTCTGGAAAGACCTGTGCTTATACTATTTCTTAGCCACTGCCTCCACAAAATATAAATTAAGCCGTAGCTACTGTGAGAGACTCTGTAAGAAAACAGATGAATACAATGCCAAGTATGAAGGAAACAGGACCCCGGAGAGGACTTACTTTTAGGAAATAATTTATTTCTTTATTCAACCGAAAATCACGTATAGGTTAAAGTTAATATGTAAAATATGATGCCCTCTAAATATTAATTATTAGATTTAAAAAGATAAAATTAATTATAAGCATTCACCAAATATTAATATTACTGAATATGTGTTATAGCTCATGGGGTCAAAGATAGAGTTTCCTCCCTTCTCTTCTTCCTTCTCCTTTTTTAAATGTAAAGAATTCTGGCTTAAGCATATAACATCCAAATGCTTTGGCAGATCAGGGGACTGTGATACTGTGCTAGGTGGGGTAACATTTGAACATCACACTCAGGGATGGGGGATTATCAAGAAGTGACATGGGTTGGAACTGAGGATTAAGGTGGGCTGACAGGAGTGAAGGTAAGCATTGCTACCAAACAGAGTATCTGCCTTCGTCGCACAAAATTTTGAACTTCTTTTATTACAATTCTTAAAATGCAGCCAGTTACAAGCTCTTTTGATTAAATTAAAGAGGTAATACAGTATTCAAAGCCAATTAGACGGAATTAGATTGTTTCCTTCTTAACACTATGTGAGAACCTTGTGGGACCTAGGGGGATGTCACTAAGACAAACTTAGGCCAAGAGTGCAGATCTGAAAGGTCATGAGAAAAGCTTAGTCTTTATTTCAAATTCCTAACCTGGAACTTCTCCCCATGAATAACCCTGAATCCCTGCTAAGGAGGATCTCTGTTCCTCTTTTCCTTGATTGTCGGATTGCCTTTCCTCACGCTACTGCCAAGGCCAGTTCAAAACTCAGCAATAACACTGTCCCAATTAATATTCTAGCTATGTTAAGCGTATACTAAAACTAGTTTTTATATACATCTAGGATTCTTTTTAGTTTATAACATTGTTTCTATAGAAAAGGTGTTTGGTTTGTTGGGTGCTTACTTACATAAGAAGGTACAGGACACGTAACTCAGTAGTGGTAGTGTACACCTGCAGTGGCCTTTTTATATCCTGTGAGACAGGGCAAGGACAGTGGGGGCAAGCACTGGCCGAACCTTTTATTTCTTCTAATTTCACGGTACATAATGCCAAAAGGTGGACGGCTATTTAAATGCCAGCTTTATCTGTTGTGAATTAACTCACAGCATAATATTTTTTTATAAAGGTCTATGAAAAAATACTGGAATGATATGTGACTTCATACTGAGAGGAAACTGTGTAAATAATTATGAAAGAAAGAAACATGTTTGTAGCAATGCAAGTCCCATGAGAAACACAATACTAGTCTAAAGGAAAATTGTGTGTATGATTGTAATCTGAATTAGAAGTTTCAAGTATTCTGAATCATGAGTTCAATGTTGGGATTGTAATTGGTTTCTTTTATTATTCAGTATGTATTGAAGATTTTCACCAAGTCTCATCGTTTATTCTGAGTTCTATGAAACAAATCGAACCTCTCAGCTGGCTTCCTTCACTTTTTCTCTTACAATTTTACCTCCAGTCTTCTCATAGTCTCACACTGACGTATATTTTATGGATGCCAAAAGTATCACTTTTCTCTTATAAGTTTGTCCTGAAGACTTCTTTTTATGAAGATTATATCCCATTACCCTTTCCAGATGACCTTTTATATTTAACTTTTCGAAACGTAACAAAATAAACAAAGCATGGGTTTTAAAAGGTTTTTGTGGAAACTTCAGTATTTTTCCTTTCTTATATCAATTTATTGTTCACCTGGAGATAGATGATACTTTTAACAACTAATAGTGTTGCCTAAGAACTACTTTTATTGAAGCGAAAATAAATGCTTTTATTGCTTTTGTGTTGTGAAGGTGAGTGGGATAAGACAATGCACCTTAATATTTAAAAATCCGTATTATGATTGGTTGAAAACCAGCACAGTGAGTTTCTACTATGACGATAATATGGATTTGCATTTATTTAAAGTTGAAGAAAGCAAGCTTAAATGAGGCAATTCCAACACTGGGTGGAAGGCTATTCTAAGGCACAGATAACTTCTGCCAATAAAGTGAAAATAGTCAAGAAAATAGCAGGGGAAATGATTTCTCAAGTGTATATGAATAAAAATATTGTTTTTTTATTTTCAAGGATGCTTACCTCTGAGAAGTAACAATTCCCTATCTAACCCCCACGTGTTGGGATATAACATTTTTCTAATATACTATATTTCTATTTCATGAAAAAACTTATAAGTTTTTCATGAAATAGAAATATAGTTATATCCCAACAGCTCTGTAAAGATCCTTGAGTATATTGAAAGATTATACAGAGACCCAGACAATGCTTCAGAGACTACACACTACAGACTTGAAGCTAGCCAGGAGAAAATAAAAAGTAAATTCCCCTACAGATCACGGGAGAGGACTGCCTGTCTCTCAAATCCCACAGAGAGAGATTTCAAACACCGGCTTTCCCTGCTGAAGCTTCAGGAGTCAAAAGGGTGTATCAGACCCTCTTGTGGTCTGCCTGCATCCCCTCAGGACCACCTGATTCTGTGAATAGTTTCCTGCAGGATTTCACTTAGGTAATGTTCACAATGCCTTGCTCAAACATGCTGCGTGTGACTTCTGCTTCTCAGGGCATTGCAATGCTCTGATGTGGGCAATAGTGAGAGACAGCGTGGCCTGCACACATGCCCAGCTTGGAAATATGAGACATTACTTGCTAACTCACCCAAGAAAGTCCTCAAAAGGAGGTTATAGGTACTCTTCCTTGGAGGTTCTTTGTAGATGATTTGAGGAACACTCTGTTTACTTCTCAGGTCTCAATGGTATTGAACTCCAATGGTTATACCCAGCGAGCAATCTAATAACAGACTTCTCTGTGGGATCTTTCTGTTTCCCTGTTTACTCTTGCTTGTATCTCAATTATGCTCCTTAAAATGATCTCCCGTCATTTTCCAAATAAACCACCTATATACATATTTTTAATTCTGTCTCTGCTTTTTTTTTTTGGGGGGGGGGCGGGGAAGTCAAGCTAATTTAGAGAGAAATTTAAATTCTACTGAGAATACTTACAGTGTTTATTGTTGTTGTTGTTGTTTTTCGTCAGAAGTTTCAGTTAATAAATCTATAGAGCCAAAAAGACTCATTGAGGTACATGACTAAGCAAAGAGAGTAAAGATTTTGTTCAATTCTTCAGAAGGCTTTTTCTATAGAGACCATCAGTGAAAGTTGATCCTTCTTCTTTTACTATTCTATGGGTTTGGTTTATAGAGCTCTCTCTCTTTTTCCCTTATCAAAAGTGACCTGACTTAGGCCTTACTCTCCTAGTATCTTATCTGAACTACTCTATTTAGTATCTTATCTAAACTGCTTCCAATGCAATCAGCCAATGTCTTTCTAGGTCTTCCTTATTATAAGATTTGGAAGTAACCTTAAAATATAATTGCCTCATGAGTCTGATGAAAAATACTGAGGGTCAACAATGTTAAATTAGTTGACCCAAGGTATCCCAAATGGTTAATAGCCTAGATAAATCACTTGGTCTACTATTCTCACATAAAATGGGTAAAGAGAATTCAAATTATTTCTGGAAAACTAATGATTATAAATCAGTAAATACAATATTTCCCCATGATGTATGTTCTCAGCATTTTGTTTTAGTGTTTTCCCCAAAATATAGTAATTATGTTCTGTGATATCAATCAGTCATAATAATTCATCTTCCAATGAGCTACATATAGTTACCAAAATAATCTATTAAATATTATGTAACGCAAAGAGCCAACATTTGTATTTTGCAATACATTTAATAATATTAAAATGAAAGAACAGGTAATACATTTTGGATAGCATATTCTGATTTATATGAAGATGATATGCATGGACAGTAAGTAGCACATTATTATAATACAAGTAGAATAGATAATGGTATATTCTCTGATTTGTTTTGTGTGTGATGTTTGTTTATTTATACTTCTGGATCTCAGATACAGAAGACTGAGTTTGTCTAACTTCTCTGTTCATTAAACATAACCTCATTTAAAAATAAATTTCCTCTTTTCATTCATTCATTCTTTAATTAATTCATTTATAGCCTTATATTTCACTTTCCTTCTCTTTATCTCAAGGCAACAACGTTAATGTTTTCAATGTGTTTCTATTTATTTAAATATTATTTTACAAAATGTGAATTGTATAATGTGCAAAAATTTTAATTTTGGTAAATGGCATGATGTCATGTATCTCACTTTAGTCCCTAATTTTTTCACTAAGGATTATGCTTAAAGATGCACTCAGAGTTTTGCCTGTGCTTAAACCGTAGAAAACCAAAAGAAAACATTGCTCCCACCCCAAAAATAAGCAAAGAAAATGTACAGAACCAGAAGGTTTTTATAGGACACCTGAAAAAGCCTTCCTTGCTAATGAAAGCCTGGAGGTTATATCAGCGGCTGCTGTGAAAGAGGGATGAAACCCACAGTGACTAGGACTCTACTCTCACACACAGCAGACCTGTCTTCCTCCAGGTACAGGCCTGCTCTCTGCTCCCCACAAGTGAGTAGTTACTAGAGAAGGGCTAAAACAAAGCTGTCTCTTAGGGAAGAAGAGAGCAACCTCCTTCTCTTCCTACCCCAGGCAAATGTTGGCTACTGGTGGTGGAAGGATAGAAATTCTCTTATTTCAAGCATCCTACCCAAGTACAAAGCAGAATGTTACTGCCAATGGAAGAGGAAGGAGAAATTTGTGTTCAAGATCCCCTGGGTAATACTCACTATAAAAGGCAGTTTGGGCTGCTGTGTGGGGAGGGATAAAAATGCTGAGAATGAATCCCCACTGGAGACCCTATGAGGAAACAGAAGGAAGCTAGGTAGATACCCTGTTTCCCCGAAAATAAGACAGTGTCTTATATTAATTTTTGCTCTCAAAAATGTCCTAGGTCTTATTTTCAGGGGATGTCTTCTTTTTCCATGAAGAAGAATACGGTACACATTTATAGTTGAACAAAAAAAAAAAAAGGAAATTTATTACCTGTGTGTCACACAATGTGCCCGACTCCTGCCCCGCACAACTCACTGTCTAATTGTGAGTCAGCCAGACTCCATCAGGGCAGAGCAAGCAGCAGCCGGCAGCTTGTCCTGGCAGCGGTGCAGGCTCTCTGATTAAAAGAGACCTCAGCCCTGACCGGTTTGACTCAGTGGATACAGTGTTGGCCTGCAGACTAAAGGGTCCCAGGTTTGATTCCAGTCAAGGGCATGTGCCTTGGTTGTGGGCACATCCCCAGTGTGGGGGTGCAGGAGGCAGCTGATGGATGTTTCTCTCTCATCCATGTCTCTAACTCTCTGTCTCTCTCCCTTCCTCTCTGTAAAAAAATCAATAATATATATATATATATATATATATATATATATATATATATATATATATATATATACTAGGGGCCCGGTGCACAAAAATTTGTGCACTTGGGGGTTGGGGGTCCCTCAGCCCGGCCTGTGCCCTCTTGCAGTCTGGGACACCTCGGGGGGGATGTCCACCTGCTGGCATGCCTGGCCAGCCTGGGTGAGGGGCTCAGGGCCATTTTCAGGCTGCCCACAGCCCCTTCAGGGTTCATGCACTGGGGGGTGGGAGGGCTGGTGAGTGCAGGCCTGGACGTTTCCCACCGGAGGGCCCACGATTGCACATGCCTGGTGGGCCCACACCACTGAGGGGACACACCTGGCGCAGAGTTGGGTGGCAAGCCAAGGGCGGACGCTGGTGCAGAATCCCTCGGCGGGGCCCTGCTGCTGAACAAACACACCCGGGGTGGAGCTGGGCAGTGAACTGGCTTCGGATTCTCTGCACTGTGCAGCAGACGCTCCCGCACGCCCTGTAGAGGCCCCTGGGGGGTGGATGAAGGTAGCGGACCCTGGACAGGTGTTCCTGGACACCCTGCGGAGGCCCCCAGGGCAGAGCCAGGCAGTGGACTCAGGACAGGCGTTCCTGGATGTCCCGCAGAGGCCCCTGGGGGGCAAATCCAGGCAGCAGACCCAAGATGGCTGCTCCTGCACACCCTGCAGAGGCCCCGTGCTCCTGCATGCCCCGGGGAGGCCCCCAGGGGGTGGAGCCAGGCAGTGGACCTGGGACAGGCGCTCCTGGATACTCCTTGGAGGCTCCTGGGGGCGGAGCTAGGCAGCAGACCCAGGATAGCTGCTCCTGGATGCCCGAGGAGGCCCCAGGCCAGACCACCCCTCCC
>PVJC01030679.1:0-21045 GCA_004026665.1 Murina feae
CGCTCTGTGCACTCAGGAGGTCCCTCAGCCCGGCCTGTGCCCTCTCACAGTCTGGGACCCCTCGGGGGATGCCCACCTGCTGGCGTGCCTGACCAGCCTGGGTGAGGGGCTTTCAGGCTGCCCACAGCTCCCATTGACCAACGTCCCAGCAAGGCCGGCTGGACGCAGGTTTCCTATAATTGATGCTGTTCCTTTAAGGCAAGGCCTTTTACTAACGAAGCCTCCTCTCTGCCTCACCTCGGGGCTTCTATAATGAAACAATTGTTACACTTAATTGTTGCAAATGTGCGTTTTGCTTCAGGCCAAAGGCTAAGGAGCCAGCGAGCAGGTAGTTTCCCTTTTGCTCCTGCTGCAACAGACGCTACCTAAATGTTTACTCAGGTCCGTGAGTGGCGGCCGCCATGTTGGCTGGGCTAATTTGCATACAGCCATTCTGATTGGCTGTGGGCGTCCCGGAGAAACGGTTAATTTTACTATTCCGCTTTTATTAGTTTAGATGTGAGTCATTTTACATATATATCTTAAAGATTATACAATTTTGGAAAAGGATGATAAAGAGAACAGGGCACTAAGCTGAGACCTGAGTTCTTTTACAGACTAGTTTTTATTATGTAAAATGTCAAACAATAAAAAATAGAGAGAGCCCTAACCGGTTTGGCTCAGTGGATAGAGTGTCAGCCTGAGGACTCAAGGGTCCCAGGTTCGATTCCAGTCAAGAGCATGTACCTTGGTTGCGGGCACATCCCCAGTGGGAGGTGTGCAGGAGGCAGCTGAGTGATGTTTCTCTCCCATCGATATCTCTAGCTCTCTATCCTTCTCCCTTTCTCTCTGTAAGAAATCAATAAAATATATTTTTTAAAAAGGCAGCAAATAATTTTGATCAGTGTCTCACATTTATGTGTTTGTATATCTAGACTTTAGGTGTCAGGTTTCCTAAAATGAGCCACTGCTTCACTATTGATCTGCTTCAAGAAGTCTTATGAAATAGCTATACTTCAAAAGCACAAGCAATAACTAAAATTGGGGTTTCTAAATTTCTTTTCAATGTCAGAAAGCTAAGAGGCATTTGTTTAATCTTCTTGGATTTGCTTCTGACATACACTAGTAAGCCAATGGAAAGTAATCTGGAATTGGGAGATGGAATTACCTTACTATTAACAGCTGTCTTAAATCAGCCCAAGCTACAAGCATGTAGCCCTCTGGAGAGACTTTTACCTATAAAATTAAATTCATACAGAAAAACAAACAAACAAATATTAATCATTGCATACTCTTATTGGGAACTTCTGATGACATGGTGGAGAAAAGAAGGAGATAAAATTCTTCCCTAGGTGGAGCAGTAAATGTGAGATTTTTTTTCTCTCTACACCCTTAAGGCTACTTTACTTCTGGGCAAACAGAAAGAATTGAATGGAATTAATATCACTAACTTGAGAACTAATTGTAACATCTTTCAGTCAAATGTAAAACTTGCTGGAAGGAAGAAAACCATTTCATTTCTAGTTTTAGATTAAAGACTCAACGTGTCAAACTCAGAGAGAAAAAAGGGGGAAGTGGAAAAAGAGGTGGTGAGCAAAAATATAGAGGCAACAAGTTATATGGGCTATGATTTATTATTTCACCTTAATGTGACAGAGACAATATATTAATTTACTAGGGGCCCGGAGCACAAAAATTTGTGCACTCGGGGGGTGGGGGTCCCTCAGCCCGACCTGTGCCCTCTTGCAGTCTGGGACACCTCGGGGGGATGTCCACCTGCTGGCATGCCTGTCCAGCCTGGGTGAGGGGCTGAGAGCCATTTTCAGGCTGCCCACAGCCCCTTCAGGGTTCGTGCACTGGGGGGTGGGAAGGCTGGTGAATGCAGGCCTGGACGTTTCCCACCGGAGGGCCCACGATTGCACATGCCTGGTGGGCCCACACCACTGAGGGGACACACCTGGCGCAGAGTTGGGTGGCAAGCCAGGGGCGGACGCTGGTGCAGAATCCCTCTGTGGGGCCCTGTTGCTGAGCAAACACACCTGGGGTGGAGCTGGGCAGTGAACTGGCTTCAGATTCTCTGCACTGTGCAGCAGACGCTCCCGCACGCCCTGTGGAGGCCCCTGGGGGGCGGATGAAGGTAGCGGACCCTGGATGGGTGTTCCTGGACACCCTGCGGAGGCCCCCAGGGCAGAGCCAGGCAGTGGACCCAGGACAGGTGTTCCTGGATGTCCCGCAGAGGCCCCCCGGGGGGCAAAGCCAGGCAGCAGACCCAGGACGGCTGCTCCTGCACACCCTGCAGAGGCCCCGTGCTCCTGCATGCCCTGGGGAGGCCCCCAGGGGGTGGAGCCAGGTAGTGGACCCGGGACAGGCGCTCCTGGATACTCCTCGGAGGCTCCTGGGGGCGGAGCTAGGCAGCAGACCCAGGACAGCTGCTCCTGGATGCCCCAAGGAGGCCCCAGGCCAGACCCACCCTGCCACTGAGCTGACACACCTGGCACAGCTATGCCGGAAGGCCGTGGAGGCTCCCAGTGCAGAGCCGCCCTGCCAGCCTCCATCTTGGCTGGGTTAATTTGCATACAGCTGCTCTGATTGGCTGGTGGGCGTGGCCGTGAGCAGAGGCTCAGCCAGCCTAGGCAGGCAGTTGCAACAGAAGCCTTTGGTTTGCTCTAGCTCCATGGCTGTTGGCCGGGTTAATTTGCATACAGCTGCTCTGATTGGCTGGTGGTAATGGTCAATTTGCATGTTTCTCTTTTATTATATTAGATGAGTATTTGATGATTCCCCCAGCAAGGAATAGCATAGCTGTATCCCATTTATTTCTTTGCCCTCTTCCTTACCTTAGGTCTTATTATATGAATTCAGGCAGTCAGGTGGAGAGGAGGGAAAATAAAGTAAAAGATGAAAAGATTTGTAGCAGAAAAGGATGAGATTTATTTGTGACAGGAGAAAAAAAACATGGCATGGAAGAAAAAGGAAGGAGAATGAAAAGAGTATTCGGAGAGGGGAAAGTTTGTGGGGGAAGAGAATGGAGAATGACAAAGAGGTGAAGGTTGAAGGGTAATCCCATGTACCCATGTAAGAGATAGGCTAATCTAATAAAAGAGTAATATGCAAATTAACCATCTCTCTGGGATGCCTAAGCCATGGCCACCAGCCAAGCCACGCCCACCAGCCAATCAGAGTGGCTGTATGCAAATTAACCCAGCCAAGATGGAGGCCAGCAGCCACAGAGCTAGAGTAAACAGCAGGCTTCTGTTGCAACTGCCTGCCTAGGCTGGCTGAGCCTCTGCTCACAGTAACAATATTTCAATTATAGAAGCCACAGAGCTGAAACAAACAGGAGGCTTCCTTACCTGCCTAGGCCTCGGCTCAAAGCAACAGTGTTTCAATTATAGAAGATAAATAAACCCCAGAAACCTGATTCCAGCCAGCCTCGCTGGGACCTTGGGTCAGTGGGAGCTGTGGGCAGTCTGAAAGCCTGAAAACGGCCCTCAGCCCCGCACCCAGGCTGGCCAGGTACCCCAGTAGGGACTCGAACTCTGAAGGGACTGTAGGAAGCCTGAAAATGGCCCTCAGCTCCTCACCCAGGCTGGCCACACCCCAATGGGGTGAGGGTCCACACTGGGGAGCTTGGCCAGCCTGCAAACAGCCATCAGCCCCTCACCCAGGCTGGCCAGGCACACCAGCAGGTGGACATGCCGTGAAGGGTCCCAGACTACGAGAGGGCACAAACCGGGCTGAGGGATCCCCTGAGTGCACAAATTTTTGTGCACTGGGCCCCCAGTAGAAGGATAGAAGAAATCAAGTGTGGCTTTTAAGAAATGTTAATATGGAAAATGACTGGGCTTTCCTTAGTATCTTTCTAGAGCTAGAATTAATAATTTATGTTCCTGGTTCCTGGGCTCAGTTGAACCACGTGGAGCCTCTGCATTTAGATGGGTCACTTTTGGGGAGCCAATCTCTAAGTATTAGAATCTGTGATGTGACATCCAATTGCACCTTGAATTAAATGATCACCTGAGTTAAGAGTGCAATTTGGTATGAAGACCAGACTCTTGGAACAATGAAATAAAGAGTGGGTTCTTGAATTGACTCCAGAAAGTTGGAGCCATGTAGTTGAGGCTGGGCTGAAGTGAAAACTATAATTGGAAGGAGAAGGAAAAATAGTTCCAATTTGGAAATCAGACTTATGAAGTAACTATAATATATTCACTAGAAGTTGCCTTTAAAAGAAAAAAATTGCTTGTGGAATTGCAAACTGCATATTAATTTTAAGACAGATTCCATGGCCATCAAACTTCTTTGTAAATCCCATTGTCAACGGAATGAGCAGGCCTGTCAACTCTGCTTGGAGCAGTCACAGTTGCTGTCTTACTCCTCTGGTGGGAACAGATTCATTCCAGGGGATCTGGCTGCTGCTGTGAAATCAGCGAGAAGCAGACATTGGAAACACTGGAACAAGATAATTGCTCCCAGAAACTTGAGAAACTTGTGGTAAATACCATGCCAAAGAAAGGCAACTCAAAAAATCCTGAGTTGTGATTTAAACGTTGACCATACAAATAAAAAGATACCGGCATCGAACATACTACAATCAGGGGTCACTTATGAAGTCAAAGCTAGAAAAGGTGTCATTAATGTTATGGTCTTGAGAGCATGTGTCCATGAGAAGTAGGTGGCTGGAAGAATTTCTAAGGTGAACTGTCTACCAGGGGTGATGAGTCTTGGCAAATCTATTGGTTGGAACAGGTAGGTGAGTGAACCAAGATTTGCTGGGTTTTAATGCTGAAGCAAAAGCTTCCTGAAGTTCCACTATTGATAAAAAGATCTAGGCTGAGGTGGATAAAGAATGGATTGTAAGGGACTTAGGGCCAGTTAATGGGCCTCACACCAGAGGTATTGAACAGATTTAGGAAACTAGAAGTGATAGCAAGGATACTCCATTTTAAGGAAATCTTTTCTCAGATAAGCAAATACAGCATCCAAATCTCAGCGATTCCAAGAGACAGCTCTTCTTGCAGAATGGGCACCAACTTGCTTCTAATTCAGGGAGGTTTCCTGTGACGAGAAGACATTTGAAAGAACCCTTGTGCCTGAGTCCATGGCTGAGTCCATGGAGGGACCTTGGCTGCCCAGTCAAACTTGGAGGCTTGGACATGGCCAATGTTGGCTCCTATTGTGGAGAAGAGGAGCGTCTGGTGGTAGCCTCTACCTCAAGGTTGTCTGTCAGATGTCATCTTTCATTATAGGAAGAATGGGGACTAGAGGAGAGGAGTAGATATTCTCAGCAGGGGAATGGAGTAAACACTAATCGGGGAGTTTTCTCATTCTCCGTCTCCAATGTTTGTGGGAAGGACAATGATGAGTTGTGGCAGAGGCAGCTGCACCTGACAGGGATTTTGGTCTTCCCAGAATAAACTAGGAAAATTGGGGGCAGCAGATGGAAAGTGTAATAGGCACATGGGCACAATTTCTTTGACACCTGGGTATTCATGGCCTCTCTCTCACCTCATCTCTCAATCAAGGAGGATTATGGCAATGTCACTGTGGTATTTACTACTTTCCTGGAGCTCTGTTGCATAACTGTGCAGTGAGAAGAACCTTACAAGCCGAGATGGGGAATCTGTATCAGGAAGGATTTTTCTCTAGGAAGGGAAAAGCAGAGAGCTGGTAGGTAAGCGGAAACTAAAGGGGGAAACAGAGCAATTAATGCTCACACTTTGGGACTACTAAAGAAAGTATTTCAGGGATAGACTAAAGAATAAATGGGGGGATAATGCTGGCTTGATAAAGGGATGGCATTAAATACTAAAAGGTGCTGAGAATGAAAGAAATACAAGGAAATTAATGTTTTCTTTTTATTGTTAAAGATTATGGTCTTTTGAATGCAACAATCCATTAAGACAGGGCTGTTAGGAGCTCCAAGATTTATTTAGTCCACAGAATCCTACCTCATAGCAAAGTAAAAAAAATCAAGAGAACTCACCACTCAATTTAAGAACTCAATTTACTCGACTCTCATTACCAAGTTACTTCCTTCCAGCATTATGCTTGCTCCCATGATCACATCACCCTGTTTCTAGAAGCTGGGTAGACTGAGACTGAGCTGTGGGGGCCTGGTTACTTATGGCTCATCCTTGTTTATAGTGTGGGTCCTTTCAGAGACCTAACTCAACCAATGAGTTTTCACATGCCCTCCCATCCTTAGCCAATCCTTGTCCCTTCAGCCAAAGCTCTCAAAAGCATCACTCAGGCTCTGTAACACACTGTCCACCCCTCCTTCTAGAAACAGCAGATGCCGTCAGGAGAAAGGCAGCCCCAAACACCAGGACCACATTCCTGATCTTTCCAACTCTAGATCCTGGCCTGGGTACCTGGAAATCCATTATCTTTTCAACTCTGATGCCTTTAAGAAATTCATTAATGGATATGGATTTCCCTTACTACCCCACTGTAAAGATGAGTCACAGAGAAGTTAAGTATCTTGACTAGCTTACCACTGACAAATGGTAGACCTGGGATTCAACCCCAGGAAGACCTGGGCTATATCTATTTCTTAAGCATCTTCCCTTTGTAAGGGTGATCTATGTCTCTCTGGTGATGCAAGAACAAATCTTGGAAAATCCTAAGGAATATATTTCTAACATGTCAGGATTTCCTCCAAATACTATTATTAGTAAAGTAGTCCTTGGAAAGACTCATAATCAGAGGATTTAAAGGGCTAGCCAAGAACTGGAAACACTCTACATGTCTGTCAATTCATTCTGTAGAGTGAATAAACAATGTGATAAATATTCATTAAATGAAATTCTACATACCATTAGAAAGGATTGAACTATGATTCATGCAGCATGGATGAACCTGAAACACATTATTGTGAGGAAAGAAGTACCTTATTATATTGTGGTTTATGTTCCCTCTTTCATGGTTTTAATACATTTTAAGTTTAAAGTTTTCGTCTCACAATATTATTCCAAGGTGTGGGGCAAGTCTAATTTTCCTCTCTACTGGATAGTTTCTGTTTGTAATTGGTGACTTTGGATTGTGTAAGGTCAGGCCCATATGATTTCTCAGGGAAGTCTCCTATTTTTCAACACAAAGACCAGGCCAAGGCAGGAGCTTTCTTGTCATTTCCATGTGCTAGGAAGGCATTTTTTTTTGTTTCACTGAGGATGTAGCTGGGAATTTTATGCACTTTCAGCTCCATTCTCCAACCTTGCTATAGTCTAGACTTTGCATCCTACACCTATGTGGTGGATAAAACATACACTCCCTGGTTCCCTAGGGCAGCGGCTCTCCACCATTTCTACTAGGGCAGGCCCAGGACCAGGGCTCTTTCCTGGCCTCGTGGTTGTTGGCTCCTGTGAATTTTTTTCTTTTATGGTCGGCTCTGCCTTAAAAAAAAAAAAAAGTCAGTTATGCTTTAGCCAACATTTCTAGTGTTTGTAGTGGGAGGTTTTCAATTTTTCTGCTCCACAATATTTGTTGTTAAATAAGTTTTAGAAACGCCCAAGTCCTCCTTGAAGGTTCATATCATTAGCCTACCAAAAGGCCAACAATTTAACCCTTGTTGGAACAATGTACATTGAGATCTCTCCTGACTTGGATTTACCCTAAATCATTATTTTATTTGCATATTATGAATTAGGCAGTTCTCCTTGCTCCAGAATAGTCAGGAGCTTAGCTTCTTTCCTGAAGCTACTACTTTAACCTATCACTAGGACTGTGTTGTACTCACAGGACAGGGGGCTTATCTTTCTGCTATAGTATGAGAGTAGACCTTCACTTTTAAAACAAATGCCAATACTATTCATATATCTTAGAAAGCATAGAAGGAAAAGAAATCACCCTATTTTGTGTCACTTAATAGAATAAAAACTCTGAAGGAGGCTCAAATGACTTGGTGCTATAGTTTAATCATGTGGCTTTGCCCATAGCTGTTTCTTATTCATGAAGTAGTCAACAACTTGAAGTCTTAGAATACTCTGTACAATATTATTAGACAAAATAGTAAACATTCAATGGTCAATGCATAACATGCTGGTTTCTAATACTATTTATTAGATTGAGATTCATGCTTAGAATTTACTGCACAGAGAACTAGAGTTTGAAGAACAATCCCATAGCATGACAACCCCATAATTTAGTGAGCCTAGCAGTTGGTCCCTTTGAGGGACAAATGTGCTCTGTGTTTAACCTATTGTCTCTACTCCAATAATCTAATCTAATAAAAGAGAAACATGAAAATTGACCGCACCTCTGCTATTCCCCAAGCCATGCCCACCAGCCAGTAAGAGCGACTATATGCAAATTAACCCAATCAAGATGGCAGCCGGCAGCCACAGAGCTGGAGCAAGCAGGAAGCTTGGTTGCCCCAGCGATGGAGAAAGCCAAGCTTCCCACCTGCCCTGCTGTGGCCTTGCTCAAGGCAACAAAGTTTCAATTATAGAAGATAAATCCCAGATACCTGCTTCCAGCTAGCCTCGCTGGGAGCTTGGGTCACTGGGGGCCATGGCCAGCCTGCAAACAGCAATCAGCCTCTCACCCAGACTGACCATGCACCCCAGGAGGAACCCCCACCATGAAAGGGCTATGGCCAGCCTGAAAACTGCCCTCAGCCCCTCATCCAGGCTGGCCAGGCACCCCAGTGGGACCCTTACCCTGATCCAGGATACCCTTTCAGGGCAAACCAGCCGGCCCCCATCCGTGCACCAGGCCTCTATTCTATATAATAAAAGGGTAATATGCAAATTGACCCTAACAGCAGAATTACTGGGAATGACTGGTCACTATGACACACACTGACCACCAGGGGGCAGATGCTCAATGCAGGAGCTGCCCCCTGGTGGTAAGTGCACTCCCACAGGGGGAGCTCTGCTCAGTCACAAGCCAGGCTGATGGCTGCCAGTACAGAAGTGGTGGTGGAAGCCTCTCCTACATCCTCAGTGGCGCTAAGGATGTCTGAATACAGCTTAGGCCTGTTCCCCACTGGCAAGTGGACATCCCCTGAGGGCTCCCGGGCTGCCAGAGGGATGTCTGCCAGCTTAGGTCCGATTGCCCGGGGAGTGGGCCTAATCCAGCAGGTGGACTCCCCTGAGGAGTCCCAGACTTTGAGAGGGCACAGGCCAGGCTGAGGGCCCCCCGCCTCTGAGTGCACAAATTTTTGTGCACCAGGCCTCTAGTTAATTATAATAAACTAGAGGCCCATTGCAGGAAGATTCCTGCAAGAATAGGGCTTCCTGAGCTGGAACAAAGCAGAGAAGGGAGCAAAGCCCGTGAGGCAGGCTTCGTTCTCTTCTCTGCTGCCTCACTTCCTCCTATCTCTGCTGCCTGGGCTCCCTCCCATCTCTGCTGCCTTGCTCCCTCCCATCTCCTTCACTTTGCTCCCTCCCATCTCCGCTGCTTCACTCCCTCCCTTCTCTGCCGCTTTGCTCCCTTCTTCAGCACTTGGCTTCCTTCTAGGCTGTCTTCAGCCTTCACTCCCGCCTGTGTATGCAAATTAACCGCCATTTTGGCTGGGTTAATTTGCATACAGTTGCTCTGATTGGCTGCTGGGCGTGGTTTGGCTGATGGGCGTGGCTTGGGTGTCTCAGAGTGGGGGTCAATTTGCATATTACTCTTTTATTATATTAGATAATTTTAGGAATTATATGCCCTGCCAGTAACAACAGAACACAAAGAATTCTGAGGGCATAAATTTTTCCAAAGGGTAATTTTTAGATTAACATGATTAATCAGATGTCTATTAACTAGAACCACACTTGGGGAGATTTATGGAGCCTATCAATTACTGACTTCAATATATACTGATTTCAAAGATATAAAATGGGAGGTGGAGCTCATGCAAAAATTAATTGGAAACTATGCTTTCATCACTCCCCTCTACAAAAGGAAAATGAAGCTCAGAATCTACCTTGATGGTTCCACAAAGAACCTTCCATTGAGATGAATGCTAGCCCTATTTCTCCATGTGTGCATCTTAAAGGTTGTTAGTGTGCATCTGAGGGATCCCAAATCCATCTACGCCTCCACAATTCCTAATTTTGCCCTCTGGTCATGTTACCACCAAACCCTCCATCTAGATCAGGTTCCTTTTTTAATAAACTCTCTTAAATTTTTCAGTTGGAACTCTTATCCCACTTACTAATGTCCATCTTTCCAAGTAAAATATAAATTCTGTGGGAGCATAGCATTCACAATTTGAAAACTCTGGTATCCTTCAGACCAGTAATGGCCTAGCCCATGTGCACATTTGTACCGCTATTTCTCAGGAGCTTACCCTTGTGAGGCACTCGGGTTACAAAGGCAGGGAAGATGAAGTCACTGTGGCTGAGATGGCATACCCCGGCCTCTCTTTCAGTTAGGTGTGACCCTATGACTAAGTCTCTCATAAGAAATGTGACCAGAAATGGTGCCTGTGTGCCTCTTGGCAGCCTAGCCTTGACATCCCCGAGTGCCCTTCCATACACTCTCCCCTTCTGACTGGTTGGGATGAAGGTGACCACAGTCACCTTAGAAACCACAGAGAACAGACTCCCTTGGCCTGGATCCTAGAAAAACCTGCCTGAAGCACAGCCACTAGCCCCTGAGATGGCTGAGAGGGACTAGGTGACACGGTAATACAATTCTTGTTCTTAAAGGCCCTGAGATTTGGGGGTCTGTTAACACAGCCTAATACAGTTATCAACCTCGGGTTCACATGTTCTAAGAGAGAACTCCAGTTACTGTGGAATATGTTCCAAAGAGCCTTCAGGACTGGGATAAAGCAGGGAGTTGCATTGTAACTCCATGCCATTGGCTTCAAAAGCTACAGGTTTTGCTCCCACCAAGGATGTGCGGACCAAGTTCAGGTAGGCTGAGACACTGCAAATAGGTATTTTTTTACTATATAGGCCAGTGTGTATTCTCAGTCAGCTTCTCTGGGGGAGGGAAACTCAGTGGTATAGAATTTAATCATGTTCTTTGTATTATACATCCTTCTATTGTTTTTCAAAAGTGAGCATTTTAATCGCCATTGTTTTAGTGCCCAGGGGTTTTTGTAAGTGTCACCTCTCCTCCTTTGTGCTTTCCACTGCCATAGTGCCAGGAAGGCTGGGGTGCGGATCAGTCATCTCACTGCCATCTGCTCCAGCCTGGCCACCCCCCAGACCTCATGACAGAGGGAGACTGGAGAGGGGAGTGCGGTGAGATTCTATACACAACTCAATGGGCTGTGACAAGGAGCCTTTTATGGCTCCTCCTTTGTTTTGTGCACTTTCCAGAGGAGCTAAAGGCACGTGTGTGGGTTTTACCAAGTCAAGGAGAAGAGGATAATGAGGAAAAATGAACAGACTGGATGGGGGATGGACGCAGAGGAGAAAATTTTTAACACAGTAATTCTTTTCACTGGCTAGGCAAATAACTCCTGTGAAAACAGTTACATGAAAAGCAATAGATGGTTTTGTTTTTACTTAGCACTATCATTGGTTTTGAGGCAAATGGAAATTTACATAAAATGAAAACACACAGGATCAAAGATTATGTACAATTCTGTGATTCAGGTGCTTTGCAATTCAAGCAACATTCTGCTAGAAACTCCTATCTTGGTTTCAGTTGCTGCAGATACTATTTGAGGAGGCAAAGAATAAATACATGGATGAAGAGGAAAATAATTAAGTATCGTGGGCTAAATAAGACTATTACAAGGAATATAAATAATAAATTTATAATGTATTGCAATACAAATAAGAAGTATTTTCAGTATAAAAATTGCGTTTGCACAAAGAAGCTATTTAGTAACAAATACCATTACACTATATTGGAAACACGTCAAAGGTGTACCCCGCACGTCTCACGTATACTAGCCCAATGTCAACAGTACACATGACACTTTACTGAGAATAAGCCACCTGAAGGCCACATCGGGATCTGAAGCTGTCACAGGCCTTTCAACTGAACCTCCTGGTTCAGGGCAGCTGTTCACAAGCTGTTGGAGGTTCATCAGACTTGATGACTCCACGTTGGTTTTGCAAGACAAGCTGTAACCTCAGGAGTACCAAAATGTAGGACTGAGGTAAACAGATACTAAACAAGGAACTTTTCTGTTGGCACAAAGGATGTGAATACTTTCCAAAATGTTGTTCTGTTTAACAGGATGGGTCTACCACACATTTATAACACTGGCAGAAATAACACTTCGACAAAGAGATCAAGGACAGACAGATATCAATACATTAGCAAAAGCACCAATCTCCTTTCTTTCTCTCACTTCATGCCAATTTAAGGTGCTGAAATCTCAGGAGTATCCTAGCTTTTCTACCTTTTATTGACTCTTTAAAGTTCCCCATCCTTCACTCTTGACTCGGTAATACAGGAGGTATTTCCCCTGAAAGACATTTTTATCATCTACTCTGAAGGTGTTACAGGATGCAGGCTCTGCAGGCTTACATATAGCCAAATCATGTAGCAACACCAGAGCTATCAACAGGTTTGGGCCATAATAAAAATGTGGCTTTCTCCAGTGTCAAAAGCCAACCTGGTCAACGCTTGTTTGCTACCTGAATATAAGATTGCTAAGCAAGTTGGGTAGTGTAACAGACATAGTAAGAGGTGTAATAAAGGAAACTAAGAAAAATCTAAGTAGAAGGTGCCTTATCGATGAAAAGGCACATGCTCCAACTACTCAGTTACTTTTAATTCACCTAATTTTGATTTATACAAAAACTATTGTGTAAGTAAATAACTGGTATCACATTATAGGAGAGCATGGCTAATGTTTACTTTTTAAATGAAAATCATGTTTCCATGCACTTGACTCCTGGAATAAATAAAACAAATATCCTTAAAATCCCATTGAAATGTTAATTTCAAATTATTTTAGGTTGACTTTTTTCCTTTAGTTTTACATTCAGTCAGTACTGAAAACAACCTAAAGGCCTTAGGTGGAAAGAAATGAAATTAGTTGGGTATTTATCAGACCACTTGGTAAAAACCCCATCTTTTGCCAGGATATTGAAAAATAGAAAAAACAGAAAAAAAAATGGTTCTCATTGCCAGACTTTTGAACTTTTAATGATTTTTTTCTCCAAGATGCTTTTCTTTTCTCACTCTATTTTTTAAAGTATTGCTGAGAAAGAAAATACATATATATCTTATCTAATAAAAGAGTAATATTAAAATTGACCGTTTCTATGGGATGCCTAAGCCACGCCCACCAGCCAATCAGAGTGGCTGTATGCAAATTAACCCAGCCAAGATGGAGGCTGGCAGTCACGGAGCTAGGCTTCCGTTGCACCAGGAGTAAACTGTCTGCCTAGGCCGGCTGGGCCTCTCTCTGCTCAAGGTAACATAGTTGCAATTATAGAAGCCACGGAGCTAAACCAAACAGGAGGCTTCTATTGCACCAGCGATGGAGGAAACTGCCTGCCTAGACAGGTTGGGCCTCTCTCTGCTCACAGCAAAATTCTTTCAATTATAGAAGCCACGGAGCTGAAGCCAACAGGAGGCTTCGTTACCTGCCTAGGCCTGGCTTAAAGCAACAGTGTATCAATTACAGAAGATAAATAAACCCCAGAAAACTGCTTCCAGCCAGCCTTGCTTGGGACATTGGGTCAATGGGAGCTGTGGGCAGCCTGAAAGTCTGAAACTGGCCCTCAGCTCCGCACGCAGGCTGCCCAGGCACCCCAGTAGAGACCCAAAACCTGAAAGGACTGTGGACAGCCAGAAAATGGCCCTCAACTCCTCACCCAGGCTGGCTACACCCCAATGGGGTGAGGGTCCACACTGAGGGGCTTGGCCAGCCTGCAAACAGCCCCTCACCCAGGCTGGCCAGGCACGCCAGCAGGTGGACATCCCCTGAGGGGTCCCAGACTGCGAGAGGGCACAGACTGGGCTGAGGGACACCCCAAGCGCACAAATTTTTGTGTACCGGGCCCCTAGTGTATATATGTGTGTGTGTGTATACTATTTGTAGTCCAACTGGAAATTGGCTTTACATTTCTAAAAAGTCAAAGTAGATTTCTTCATTGCCTCCCCTTTAGTCAAATATTCCACTTTAAAAAAAAAAGATTTTATTACAAAGGAGGGGAGCTTATACAGAAAAGCCAAACTGAATCCTTTCTTAGTCTGTAGCTCTGAACTTGAGCTTAATGATCTTAGAAAACTCAATTCAGCTAATTGTAAGAGAAAGAAATCCAGTGCCAGGAGGGCATGCCCAGCTCAGCAACAATCCAGAAAAGCTTCCAGGGATCAGGGAGAAGGAGCCACCACCATCAGAATGATGGCACTTGGGGTTAAGATGTGTCAGAGACCTACCTTACAGAAGGAAAGAAAATGAGTAAATTCAAGATTTTCCTAGCCCTTCAGTTCTCTGATAGCCTCTAACTTGAGGTTGTGTTGCTGTCTGAAGAGAAAAACTATTATTGGTGACTCTTTTTTGAGGGGTGAAGGGGGGATTGTCAACTCATCTTATTGAGGGTCTTTGAGGAAGGGTTGAAGAGCTGGGAAGACAATGAGATCCGAAGTCCTTGGTCTGGTCAGGATCTCCCCAGTTTCATAGCTGCCAAAAGCTGATGACTCCTTCTTATTTTGGGGAGTAATCATTACCCGAGGATATTTTTCTATTGATTTTTAGAAAGAGTGGGGTAGGGAAGAGATAGAAAGAGAAAAACACATCCATGTGAGAGACACATTGATTGGTTGCCTCCCACAAGAGCTCTGACTAGGGAGCCTACAACTGAGGTACAGGCCCTAGACCAGAACTGAACCTGTGACCTTTCAGTCTGTGGCTGACACTCTATCCACTGAGCCAAACCGGTTAGGGCAAAAAATCTGGTGACTCTCATGCTGCAGGATGAGGCTGTCAGGTAACTGAATTTGAAAGATGAAAAATAACCATCTCTAAAAATTATATTCTGGCAGAATAAAAAACCCCTTTGTATAAGTTTGCAACAGGCTCATTCAAGCACAGATAGACAGCAAGTTTCAGAACTGTTCCCTCCCACCAGTGATCCCATGTTCAAAGTTAATGGAAGAAAAGGGTTATCTAAACAGCCAGATAAGAATACACTGCATATTTCTTTCTTAAAATGACAGAAACTTTTAAATGTCATAAGCCTGCACTACTTATTATTCTGTCTGGACCCAAGGGGTGTAGAATCAACTTTAGTCATCTTTCATAAGGTTGAAATCTAATTTTATGAATTTATTCTAAAACATAAATCAAGTAAGGCAGAAGTAGATGGATGGATTTTCTAAAAGAAATTGGGCCTCCTGGGTACTTTTAGTAGATTGAGCACTGAGAGATTTACAGGGATAAAATTCTTTACAAGATTAAGAAAGAAGGAAATGAAACCAAATCTTTCATTTCCAGATACTCACTTTCATTAATTCTTTCACCAAAAGCACATCACTGAAGGAGAACCAGAAATGTTCAGTTATTATTACAGTGGTTCAAGGCCAGGGAACCCCTTGAGATGAAAACAAAACAACACAGTATTCAAGTTTTCTTCATGAGACTTATACTGGCAAGACTTAGGGGACTTCTGGGTAGAGAAAGAATATTGTTGAAGGGACTTTTTTGGCGAAAAAACTTACTCCATTTTGGCAAAAAACAACAAATTTGTCTGTAAAACCCCTATTTCTTTTTGAAGCCTCAAAGGTTACAACACTGCATTCGAGCTGTTTGGCAGTCCGGCTTCATGGGCTGTGGTTTTTTATTAACTAAACCCTTAAATCCACTAAATGCAGCTGACGTCTCACTAGGAAGCATTGTGAAGTGTGAGGAGCCTGCAGGCCGTTGGCAGGACAGCTGGAAATGGGACAGGTAAGAAATAAGACATAACAGTGGAGATTTAGAGTCAAGACAACTGCCAAGCTCTTTTCTACAATAATCCAGGGCCCGCTCCATTTCTCTCTAAAAAAAGTGGCCCAGTACATGGTGCCTGATGTTTCTTATAGTTTGACAAAAGTAACTTCTTAACACAAGGAGAAGCAAGACTTCTGCTACACATGAGGATGCTCAGGCTGCTTTGCTTTCACTTTATGGGGCCTGCAGCCTTGTCAATGAACAGTCCTCACGAGGGTTGGACACCACTACCTCTGGTCAGAACTCTCTCGCCCCAAGTAGATGCACGTGTGCCCATCCCAAATCCCCAAGCACATCCTAACACCACGCACCCTGATTGTCATGCCTAAGGAATCTCATTAATCTACGTTAGGCTTCATACCGAGACTACATGACTAAGGTGGTTTTTTAAGAGAAGCTTGCTCGGGAAACAAGGAGGATTTTGGTTTAGACTGCAGACAGAGGGAAGCCGGCACACTCCTCTGCTCTATGTTCTTGGAAATAGTCTGTGAACCTAAGGTCCCTTATCAGCATGCTGACTTTTGCGCTGCCTCAATGTGTCTTCCGTGTCAGATGGACGAGGCTGCCCAGGCTGAGGAACATCTTCCTCAGTCTCATTGGGTTCTCTTTCCTCCGGCGGCTCCCTTGGGGGCCCCTGGTCCTGGGAGTCACTTGTCTCCTCATCCACACCAGCTGCCAGGTTGTCCTCCTCCTCTTCTTCCTCTGGCTCATCCTCATCACCAAAGTCTTCTTTCTCTTCCTCATCATCTACAAGGCTGTCCTTGTTTTCTTCTTCATTTGAGTCATCTTTTTCGTCCTCTGCATCCTGCAACTGTTCAGCCCTATGAGCCTCCTCTGACTTCCGACTCTGCTCTGTGGAAGGAAGAGAGGGGAACGGCCTCTGAATAAACAATGGTCACTCAGCAATCAAATAACTGTGTGTGCCTGTGAAATAAAGAAAGGGGGGCACACGACAGTGTTCTCCACCTTGAAGCTATTATTACCCAGGACAGATCTCTGATTGGCGTCCTAGCCCAGCCCAGAAGGGCAAAGGTTCCCTTGGGCTTTGATTTTGCACCCTTAGGATCTGGCTCAGTGACCTACTCACTAGCCGCGGTAACTTATTCACCATATGACAAGCTGAGCCAATCAGGGTGCTCCCCAGCAGTTCTGCCAGAGTGTGGCAGGAAAGCTCTCTCACTTTCTACAGTGATTGCTACTGCTCCTGACAGCCACTGAAATCAGTCACAGGGGAGCACAATCTAACATCCCTGGGGCTGTGCTTGAAGCTAGAACAACCCTGGGCTTTTAGTTGTGTGTGTTAAATACCTTTTCCTTTTCCCCCAAATTGCTTTAAGTTGGCTTTCTGTTACTTCTAAGAATTCTAAGGAACATAATATACCTTCTAGTTATAGTCATGTGCAACATTACAATGTTTCAATCAAGGACATATTGCATATACCACAGCAGTCCATAAGATTATAACGTCGTCCTGTAGTAGTTGTCCTGTAGCAGAGCAAGGTAATTCTCATGTGTGTGTGGTGATGCTGGTGTAAATGCCCACACTGCTGCCAGCTGTATGAAGTAAGATTGTATCATCTGTATGTGTGCATGTGCACTCTGTGATGTTGCAAAAAGACCAAATCACCCCTAATGATGTCTTTCTCATAACATATCCCTATCTCATAGCGCATGACTTTACCCAAAGCATTGAAAACTTCAAAAATTAAAAAGAAATATAGCTTATTTAAACTCCAACATAAAATTCAACAAAGTCTCATAAAAGTTTTTAAGCAAAGTTTCAAAAATAGATTTTAAAACATGCAAATCCAGGGTTATTTGATCTCAGAAACAGTGTGAAACAGTACAAAGATTTGGGGAAACTTCTTTTTTTTTAATTAAAAAAAATTTTTTTAATTAATTTCAGAAAGAGAAAGGAAGAGGGAGATATAGAAATATTAAGGATAAAAGAGAATCATCAATTGGCTGCCTTCTGCACACCCCCTACTGGGTATTTAGCCTACAACCCAGGCATTTGCCCTGACCATTATGAACGGAACCATGACTTCCTGGTTCATATATGGACACTCACCAAAGAACAACACCAGCTAAGAAGGGAGACTATTTTCAAAGCACATAGAATAGTTACAGGCACACAATAAAGTCCTAATAATTGTGAGTTCCCTCCCTCCCTTTTCATTCCAGTTTGAATGAAGAAAAGGGTGTCAATTGATTAATGAAAGGCATACACTTAAAGGGAAAAAGAAATTTCCAAGATAAAATATTCCTTAATTTAAGAGAGAAAAAAGAGAATTTTGTTCAAGTTTATGTGGAGAACATATTTTAAGGAATTTAGTGGTGGTGGTTTGGTAACCTAGCAAATCAGGGGGAAATCCACCACCTATATGAGCAGGAAAGGGCATAACACAGAATTCCAAAAATACTCTATTTACATGAGTTTATCACACTTACCAGGATGTTCAGATACATGCTTTGGAAATGGCATATAGAAACATTCTGATATTAACACCAAGACCTGGAGGGGGAAAAGGTGATTTTAGAGTGAGTAGGTAGGACATTTATTTTCAAAGAACCTTAAAATTAAGCCTTGTTTTTACAAACAACCAGATATTCATAAATAATGAGCAATTGGTCAAAAGTCCTTAAAACAGAAAAGGGTATACTTAAGAATTTCCTATTTTTTAAATGAGATACAATATAGGAAAATGCTAATATTTGAGAACAGGGGTCATAAAGTCAAATGCCTAAGAGAGGCACTACAAGTAGATGAATCAAGCAGGTATAAGAAAATAGACACTATCAGCCAAAACTAAACTGGTCTTTAAAAACCACTCTTCTGGACAAACCGAACTGGTCTATACATGGGCTATCCCTCACCGTAATAACGGTACTTCCTACACCAGTGTCTTAAAGGTATTCCAAAATTTTAAAGAACTCAAAGTCATAGTCCTTTTGATTCAATTTTATAATGTCTAATGAGTATCCTACATTTTGTTCAGAATTATTACCACCTGTATTTTCGTTTATTAATTTATTAAATATTGATTCATTAACTTCTGGGAACAAGATTCAAAAAGAGAAAAAATGGCAGTTTAATTATAAATCAATATAGAACAATTGAGTTTCATAAAAAAAATGAATAAAGCACTTTGATAGATACTTAAGAGATACAGAGATTCCAACCATTGGGAAGGACCCAAGCTCCCACCCCCTCCTTTTTTTCTTTTATCTAGGATTTATTTATCTTCTATAATTGAAACTTTATAGACTGGAGCAGAGCCCAGTTCTGGCCAGGGCAGGTGGAAAGCTTGGCTTCCTCCATTGCCAGGGGCAACCCAAACCTCCTGCTTGCTCCAGCTCCGTGGTCACGGCCATCTTAGTTGGGTTAATTTGCATGTTTGGTCCTGATTGGCTGTTAGGCATGGCTGGTGGGCATAGCTTGAGCATAGTGGAGGGATGGTTAATTTGCATGTTTCTCTTTTATTATATAGGAGTAGAGGCCCAGTGCACAAAGATTTGTGTACTCGGGGGGGAGGGTGCCTCAGCATGGCCTGTGCCCTCTCGCAGTCTGGGACCCCTCAGGGGATGTCCACCTGCTGGCTTCGGCCCGCTCCCCCAGGTGATAGGGCCTAAGCTGGCAGTCAGACATCCCTCTGGCAGCCCGGGAGCCCCTGGGGGATGGCCACTTGCCAGTGGGGAGCAGGCCTAAGCCGCAGTCAGACATCCTTAGCACTGCTGAAGAGGCAGGAGAGGCTCCCACCACCACCACTGTACTGGCAGCCATCAGCCTGGCTTGTGGCTGAGCAGAGCAGCTGCATTGAGTGTCTGACCCCTGGTGGTCAGTCTGTGTCATAGTGACCAGTCATTCCCAGTGGTTCTGCTATTAGGGTCAATTTGCATTATTACCCTTTTAGTATATAGGATAGAGGCCTGGTGCACAGGTTGGGGTCAGTTGGTTTGCCCTGAAGGGTGTCCCGGATCAGGGTGGGGGTCCCACTGAGGTTCCTGGCCAGCCTGGGTGAGGGGTTGAGGGCTGTTTTCAGACTGGCCACACCCCCTTCAGGGTATGGGTCCTTGCTGGGGTGCCTGGCCAGCCTGGGTGATGGGCTGAGGGCTGTTTTTAGGATGGCCACATCCTCTTTAGGGAGGGGGGTCCTGTTACGGTGTCTGGCCAGCCTGGGTAAGGGGCTGAGGGTTGTTTTCAGGCTGGCCAAGCCTCCAAGCAGGAACCCTCACCTCATGAAGGTGGGGCCATCATGGGTGAGGGGCTGATGGCTGTTTGCAGGCTGGCCACAGCACCAGCCACCCAAGCTCCCAGTGAGGCTAGCTGGAAGCAGGTATCTGGGGTTTATTTGCTGGAAGTAGGTATCTGGGGTTTATTTATCTTCTATAATTGAAACTTTGTTGCCGTGAGTGTAGGCCACAGCCTGCCTAGGCAGGCAGCTTCCTCCATCACCAGGGCAATGAAGCCTCCTGCTTGCTTCAGTTCCATGGCTTCTATAATTGAAACTTTTTTGCCTTGAGCAGAGGCCACAGCCAGCCAAGGCAGGCAGCTTCCTCCATTGCCGGGGCAATGAAGCCTCCTGTTTGCTCTAGCTCTGTGGATGCTAGCCACCATCTTGGTTGGTTAATTTGCATATAGTCACTCTGATTGGCTGGTGGGTGTGGCTTGGGATGTAGCGGAGTGGCACCAATTTGCATGTTACTCTTTTATTAGATTAGATAGTATGAAGGAAGCATGCTCATGGCAAAATACAGTGGGCTCCCTGGAATAGGACTTTGTTGTACTAACTTATAACTGGCTATAAAACAACTGTTAATATTTTAAGCTTATTTTAGAAAGACTTTGCTAGCCCTGGTCAGGGCACATACCTAGGTTGTGGGTTCAATCCCCTGTTGGGCACATACAGGAGGTAACTAATCAATGTTTCTCTCTCCCTTACTCTGTTTAAAAATTAATAAAAGCATATCCTGAGGTGAAGATTAGAAAAAAAAAAAGACTTTGCTAAAGAGCCACAATTTATTATAAAATGTAAGGACAGACTTTTAAAATAATCTCAACTAAAAGTTTGTCTTTTTTATATAAATTTTTAGAATTCATCACTTATTCCTATCACATAGTAGTCAGGAGCTATGTGGTTCATATATCGTATAAGGGAATTTAAGCATTTATTTTAAAGCTCAATCACATGGATCAGAGAAAGATTAACAAATTATATCAA
>PVJC01030680.1:0-21042 GCA_004026665.1 Murina feae
AAACTTCAAAGGCATAGCTTCTTTGCATCAGATCACTTTGGCCTCTATAGCCACACCATCTCCATGACTACCACTACTCCACATCCTCTTCTCTGTCTGCTAGAGAATATGCTTATGGGAAGGAAAACCCTGCTCTGCTGAGAAGATGAGATATGCATCAGATCAGGAACATTAGTCTGAGTCATTATCTGAAAGATTACATGCCAGACAAAGGATGTCAGATTCCATTGATGTTGGAGGACATGGGGTGAGACTGAGTATTTGTGAGCTGAGCAGGGACTCCTGGAAGCGGGCAGATGGCTATGTTTCTGAGTATCATTGGTTGTGTCCAGTATTATCAAATATGTCCATAATTTTTCTATACAAATGCTTTTCTCCTTTTTTCATTTTTAAAGCCTGTTTTTATAAAGATATTATATAAATTTTAAAATTAGCTTGTCAATGTCTTCAAAAACATGTTCTGATATTTCAACTTGCAGATAATTGACATCTTGGTATCTTAACAATATGGAGTCTTCTGGACCCATCAAAAACATATTTTCCTCCATTTATTTAGGTCTTTCTTAACTTCTTTCCAGCAGTTGTGTAGTCTTCAGTGCAGAGGTCTTGCACATCTTTTGTCAGATTTATCCCTAGTCATTGCATACTTGTATGGTCATATAAATGGTTATAATTTAAATTTCTGATCATTTGCTCTTTGCATACAAAAATACTATTGAATTTTTTAACCCTCACCTGAGGATATGTTTTTTAATTGATTTTAAGGAGAGAGTGAGAGCGAGAGCGAGAGAGAGAGAGAGAGAGAGAGAGAGAGAGAGAGAGAGAGAGAGATGTGAGAGCCAAACATTAATCAGTTGCCTCCTGTAAGTGCCCCAACTAGGAATCAAACTCATAACCTGGGTATGTTGCAGGAATTGAACCTGCAGCCTTTCTGTGTATGTGACCATGCTCCAACCAAGCCACAATAGCCAGGACATGCTGTTTTTAAATTTTTCCTGAAATTTAGTAAACTGAGTTAGTTCTACCAATTTTTCTTTTTGTAGATTACATCAAATTTTCTACATTGATGATCATATCTGAGAATAAGGACAGAATTGATTTTCCCTAACTAGCCGGGAGGATTTTTACTCTGTTATTTATGCCTTATTGCATTGGCTAAAATCTTTAGTACAGAATTTAATAGACTGGTTAGAGCAGTCACCCTATGTTCCTCCTAATTTTAAAGAGCCACCAGCATGATGTTAGCTGTGCATTATTTCATTATTGCCCTTTATCAAACTGAAGTGTCCTTCAGTTTCTAGTTTACTGGGTTTTTATCGGGAATGGATGTTGGGTTTTTATTTAATGCTTTTTTTTTTCATTTTTTTAAAGACCATATTTTTATTCTTTTTTAGTTTGTTAGTATGATGGATGACATTGATTTATTTTAATGTTAAGCCAACCCTATATTTCTTCACTAAATTACTTTAGTTATTCTATACTCAATCTACTATATTTTATTTAAAATTTTTACACGTTTATAAATGGTATTGGTGTATAGTTTTCCTATAATATCTTTCTAGAGTTGTGATATCAACATAATGCTGACCTCATAAAATGAGTTGAGTATTATCCCCTTTTTAAAATTTGTCTAAAAGAGTATAGTCAGAACTGATAACATACCTTTCTTGCATGTTTGGCGGAATTCACTGGAGAATCAAACTTGTCCTAAAGTTTTCTCTAAGGGAAGGTTTTTAACTATAAGTTTAATTTTTTAAATAGATACAGGGATATTTAGGTTATCTAATCTTTCCTGAGTGAGCTGTGTGGTTTGTGTCTTTATAAAAATTTGTTTCTTTCATCAAAGTTGTTGGATTTACTGACATAAAGCTCTTCATATTATTCTCTAATTACCATGTTAATATCTGTAAGATCTAGAGTGATGCCATCTTCTCATTTTCTATTTTGTAATTTGTGTCTTCTTGTTTTTCTCCCTTGCTCATCTGTCTAGATAGCAGTTTATTGTTTTTTATTTCATTATTCTTCTCAGAGAGTCAGTTTTTGGTCTCATTGATTTTCTCTATCATATTTCTGATAATAATTTCATCAACTTCTGCTCTGATCTTTACTATTTCCTTTGTTCTACCTACTTATGTTTAATTTCTTCTTCTTCTTCTAGTTTCTTAGGGTGGAAACTGAGGTCATTCATTTGAAACCCTTCTTCTCTTTTGATATAGGCATTTACTGCTATAAATTTTCTTCTAATTACTTTATCCCACAAATTTTAATATGTTGTACATATGCCTTGGTTCAGTTCAAATACTTCCTTTTCCCTTTTGATTGCTTCTTTGATTCACAAGTTATCCATAAATCTGTTACTTAATCTTCAAATATTGGGAGTATTCCTGAGATATTTTCATTATTGATTTTTAATTTACTTCCACTCTGGATGAATTCACTCTTGCTTTTTATTCCCCAATATGCTATTTCCAAGAACTGTGATTTCTTACTTGTGACTTTACTCAGATGCGCTGTCCTCCATAAACTCTCCCAAGCTCTGCCAGATGAAGTGTGCGGCTTTCTCTTTTGTGCCTGCAAAGCCCCTTTCATGCATTTGTTCAAGAGTTCTTGTCACACGGGGCTGCAATTATGAGTTTTTAAGTTTTTATTCCCTGCTAAGCTCAAGTCCTCAAGTGCAGCAGTGGAATTGTGTGCAAGTTTGTCTCCACAGAGCACACTGGAGTTTTATGAATGAATGAATGAATGAATGAATGAATGAATGAATGAATGAATGAACAGAGCCACTTAATTTTGAGTCCTTCTAAGCTCATCTCTCCAGCTCCTAGAATGACTCAGCTACTGAAATCAGAGAAGATGTGAATATCAAGAAAGAGACAGGAGGAATTCCAGGTAAATAAGGCTCTTTGTGTGAAAGAACCAGGGACATGAAGCAGGCCCTCTCAGGTATGGCAGGATACCTGCTTTATGTCCAGGTTTACTCTGCGCCTGCAGGAGCTGGGCTGGTGGTTATAGCCCAGGCTGGGCCTTACCTATGCAGATGGTAACCAGGCCTGCCAGTGAGTGAGTGCAGCAGACACAAAGCAGAGCCACACAGGTGCTCGCCACTCCAGCTGTGGGAAACCGCTGGGCTGAACACAGGGAAATGATGTCTGCAGCAGGCAAGCACGCACAGCAGTGTGTGTGCACGTGTGTGTGTGTGTGTGTGTAGGGAAACAGGAGGGGTCAGAATGAAAATGAATGACTACTATGTACTCACCAGGAAAAAAAGGACCAGCAGATCCCTTCCATCCCTGGCTGTACTCAAATCCTACAATTTCTAATCCTACAATAATAATGTCTCACCTTCCCTAAAATCAATCTGTGTTTATTGGTGACTAATGCCATCATAAAACCTGGCACTTTCAGCGCATTCCACAGCAAAAAGGAGGCTTCCCTATAACAGTGAATCCCTTTTAGGAAATTTTCTTTATAAAAAGAGATCAGAATATCAAGCTTTGATGGAGGATTTAGATATCAGCTGGCATATAAGCAGGTATATAATAGACCTCCCAGGCATCTAGTTCACTCTATATATTCCACCGCAGCCCTTATAAATTAGTGAAATCAGCACTTTCTATTATTCAATATTGTGTGCACAGTTCTAAGTACGGAAACCATTAGGAAATCACATACCACACACAGAGGGAACATCTTCCTATATTCTGGGGATCAGCCACTAAAGCGCACACTCAGGACTGAGGCCAACCAAATGGATGACTTGACTAGGGAGGGCAAGACCTCTCTCTGCAGCACTGTCTCCCACTGTTTCTACACAAGCCCCCTACACTGCTAAAATACCAGGCCTCTTAGTCATCTGGGGGGAGGGGCAAAAACTTCTATATATTCCCAAGTTTTTGCTCAATGTGTAAGATATTCATTTAAGCAGCATCCTGCAAAGAAAGCTGTGCACTTGGTCTGGCTTCTCCAATAAATGGGTGGACTCCATCCAGTCCATATCTGGAAAAGCTTTCAGCTCTTTCATTCAAGGCTCAGTTGAGAATAATTGGGCCCATAGTCTCACATGAGAACTTGATTGAGTTTACTCTGGGTCCTGATGGATAACAGAGGGTGAGAAACACATTATACATGCTGGCCTCAGCCCCTCATGGTCCCTCTCTGAGGAGCTGGTAAGAACCCTTGACCAGTGTGGCTGGGGATCCAGGTGTGTGGGAATCTACTTGTGTGTGGTCCACACTGGAGCTCCACAGAGTCAGCCTGGAGCTGTCTGCTCTTTCCTCTGAGCTCAGTGTTTGAAACTCAAATTGCATCTGTTGATTCCATAGGGGTCTAGCTTTCCTCCAACGTGTTCTGCAGAGTGATGGCTGTATTTCCAAGTGAGCACTCAGAGACCAGATCTGGTCGGTCCTCTCCCAGAGGGTGAGACGTAGGTTTGGAAACAGCCCTGATCTAGCTGGTGGGCAGCCGCCTTATACCCTGAGACAAGGGTGTTGTTTGCACTGAAACGAATCATTCTAGGTTCTAGGTTCTGAAACATGGGAGAAGCAAGCTTTCTTGAGTTTGACCCTGGCAGATTGACTACCTATTCTTCAACATCCTTAATCTTGAACTTATAGTCTTCTGTGTTGCGTATTCCTGAAGAGGCCCTTTTATTTCTTTCTGCTGATTCCTTTAACTCTTGACTGTTTTACTAAGAAAACTGACTTGACATCAATATCTGAAAATAAATTTAAATCTTACTATGTGACATGATTTTTCTTACAGGGACAAAGATTACCAGTAAAGTGACAATAAGGGGTCTTTGACAAAGCAGCTTTTACCAAATGTGTGTTTCATTTACTGATTCACTCATTCATCACTCATTCCCTGACTTCTTACTTTGCACCAGATACCATGTGAGGCACTAGGGATACAAAGATGAACACACTCCTACTTTCAAGGAGTTCACAGCCCAGTGGGGTGACAGACATCTAAGCAAACAAGGAAGTAAATTATGTTGTTGGAAAAGCAATGCTAACCACCTGTAAAGGAGAAAGTAGGATTCTGGGGAGTGGTCTGCTTAGAGTTGGGAGTGGGAGGACAGAAGGATGGTGAAGAGCAGGCATTGTCATCGGATGCGAATCCCTGGCCATGGCCCTGGCCCTCACTAGTTCTCAGATGTTAGAAAAATTACTTAACCTATCTGAGCTTCAGCTTTATCTGTGATATCAAAATCATTATAATGGAATTTTCCAGAAGATTAAATAAGATCATATTTATAAAACACTTAGCACAGTTGCTGGCACCTGGTAAATGTTGAATAAATGGGACCCCTCCATTAAATTTATCATTATTATTTTATATGCAGTCTGGACCAATATGTGACATACTAGAAGAGGATCTGAGTTAAAGACGAGATATGGAAGGCAGACAGCGGCTTCCTACCCAGATTACACAGAAGACCTATGTTCTGTTTATTGAGAGCTGTCAGCCTGCCTCAATTTGCTGTAAAATCCACTTCTTTTCTAGATGCTGGTTGGGAAATTGTACCCCAGATTATCAGTTTATGAGGTTTATGGCCGAGGCAGGTCAAGAATGGTCCCGCCACCTTATCTGGCTCTCCAGCTTGGCAATGCCCGCTTCTCAATTCCCTTTTCATTCTGAACGCAGAATTCAAGGCAGAAAAGACTGCATTTCACTCGTCCCTGGCATAACTGTGTCTGTCTCCTGGACAAGTGCCAGCTGTAAATGGTTCCTACTTCCCCCCTCTTAATACTGAGTCTGCGCGTATGCCTATCTGGGCCTTTGTTTAAATATTAAGGAGTATGTCCAGACAGTAAGCACACAGAAATGTAGACAAGAGAAAGAGTGTGATTGATATGAAATACAGTGGTGACTAAATATTCAGAACCAGAGAAATTATAAATATTCATTCAATTTTTTTTTCATCCAGAGTTATTCAATGGAATGGGGGGGCCCAGGGAGGCATATGATGCCCAGACATAGAATTAGTATGGGCAACCATGCCAAATTGAAAACACAATATCACTGAAAATTTTAAATATTTAGAACTGAATTTCAATTAAAGCAATATATATCTACTATCTATACTATATACTATACATATACTGTACATTATAGTTATGGCTGTGGTTATGGTTACATGACAATTTCTACTGGACAGATGGCATCTCAGAAGTTCTCAGAGGAAAAGTTAAAATCTTACATGTATATATTAGTAAAAAGTAAAGATGGAAATTAATAAAAATAGGTTTTAAACTTAAAAAGAAAGTAGTAAATCCAGAGATATTATTGGAAAGTCAATAATAGAGAAAAATAAAAAAATAAATAAATAAATAGGGATTGACAAATCTAAAAGACAATTATTTGAAATAATAGAAAGAAAAGATTGAAGGATGGGAGAGAGGTCCATAGGGAAGGAAGAGAAGAAAGAAAGGCAGAGAGGGAGGGAGGGAGCAAGGAGGCAGGAAGGAGGAAGGAAGGGAAGGCATGAGGAAGGAGGGTGGGAGGGAGGGAGGAAATTAGGGCAAAGTTAAAGAGTGTCCTTGTGTCCCAGACTAGGCTGATGCTGCCAACCCTGAATTTTCCTACCACATCAAAGAGCTGACCCCCAACCACTAGGACCAGCATCCTTCTAGTCCTGGATTCTTTATCTCTAATTGGGACACCAAGAGGTCCATTGGAGGAGAACAGGATTAGGAATAGATACCTGAACATAGCAGCCGCCTTCTTAACGGACGCATTGTCTCTGAATTGATTCAAAACTCTTTCGCACTCATTTCTATAACATCGTGTTTTCAAAATTTACTCCCTGTTATGTGAGGCATATGAGGCTTAAGGCAAACCTATTCTTTTATCACAAAATTCTCTTCAACCTTTAACTGGCAATATGTTTAAGCTCTGGGATGTGGAAACTATGTTGAATGTATAGCATCGGGCCACCTGATTATTTGATCATCTCATCCTACCTGCAGCCTGGTCTCTAAGTCTAGCGTGCTGTATGCCTGGGAATGGCCCCATCACTCTCTCCTATCTGCCTGACTGTGGCTGAGCATCCCAGCTGTCGTTGAACATCTGCTTATAGAGGATAAGGATAAGAGGTAAGTCTCACTCTGTGATCTAGGCCGGGTCAAGACACATCCCATGGTTACTTGAGCTGGAAAAGAATTCATGAAGAAGCAGAGGGCTGAACCTTGAATGAAGCCAGGATCAAAGCCTGTATTTCAGGATTTCTTGCAGGTGTGTTTGATTGCTTTGTGCCCACAATCAGGAACTGTGAAACGTGGCTACCAATTTGTTTTCATTCTTTGTTTGGCTGTGTCTAATGATATCAAAACAACCTGTCAGTTCAACACAAAGATGTTAGCTGGTTCACTGGAGATACTCACTTGCTGTTTGACATTGGGGAGTCAGAAATACTGGGAGCTGGACCACCCTCTCCCTTCCCTGGACTCCCTCCAGCCACCTCTCGTGCAATTGCTGTTCTCTGTTATTTGTTTGCAAGTGGGAGAGAGGTAGCTCATCTGTAACCTGTTCAAGGTTATGTGATTTGCATTATCACTCACAACGAACCCTACTGCAGCTGAAGAATGAAACTTAATGTACGTAAATATATCTATTGTTAAGTCTATGGCTGGATAAGGATAATGATTACAGTAATTATTAGATCATTTGCAATAATAGGAATTTGCTCGTTATCTTCCCCTTTATCTTCAAAGCATTAGATCAACACTACTTGATCCTTTAAACACCCTCTGCTTGGCCGATTCACATTGGTCAACTGCTATATGCGCTAATCTTAGAACACAGCCAGGGAAATACCCGCTTCCTGTAGCTACATTCAGGAATGGCAATCTTCTGAGGCTGTGCTGCCCTGCATCTGCAGTTACCTTCCTTCCGGTATTCAGCTGACTGAATCCCTACTAGACCACTGCTGGGCGGTGAGAGATGCTGAAGGCTGTGAGGCGCAAAGCTCAACAAACCACCTTCCAATGTGCATGCACCTTGTAGGTAAAAGTAGCTTTCTGAGTGTGTAGGGTTTCATTTGGAACTTGGAATTATAGAGACCAGGGAGAATGTGGTCACATGGACATGGACTAGGCCACACAGCTTCAGAAATGAAAGAGGCTTAGTGCATGGGGCAGTCCATTGGAGGAAATCTCGTGTCATTTTCAGCCTTCAGTGTGTGCACTATGGCTAGAGACACCAGGAGGATTTTTAACGAGCTTCATTTGGAGAATCGAAAGGAGGAAAGACATCTACCTTCACATTCTATTTTTAAAATCTTGATTTACAAACTTTTAAGTAACAGAAGAGTTTAGTCTGACAGCCCTTCATCACATAGCTATGCAATATTATGAGAGGTGGATGTCTGGCCAGGTGACAGTATCCAGCAATCAGGCTGTAAACACTGTTGTTCCCACAGGTACACTTACCACATGGAACTTTTTTTTTTTTTCTTAAGCTGAGTGACATTTTTCAACTGACAATTGTGTTTGATTTATTTATACAACCTACAATGAAATGTTGGGCCTATTTCAAATTAAAAGTCCACTTTCTTCTTTTGTCTCTTCATTATAAGGAAACCTCCAAAGGGAAAATACTTTCTCTAGAGCTGGGTTGTGGTGGTGAGTGCAAAGGTCACGTGGCACTGCGCACTGTGGGGTGAGGCACTTGCTCAGACTGTGACAGCTTGCTGAAAGAAAGGCTTTGAGTCAGACATGAATTTGGCGGCGGTGAAATCTGTTAAGCATCTTCTTTACCTTATCAGGAACATCAGGTGAGTCTCCCCAGGAGCTGTCTCTCTCTCCTAGCTCATTCCTGCAAGGAGGCAGGAAGCAGCTTGGTGCTGAGTCAGTTTCTGAGCACCTGGGGACAGTGAGAAGTCCCAGGGCATCGAATCAGGAGGCCGGAGGACCTGTTTAGGCTCTGGCACAAGCTCACTGGATGGCCCTAAACAAGACATTTCCCCTTCGGAGCCTCCCTCAGTTCTCCATTTATAAAGCAAGAAGAAGAGTTTTGGCAAAGATGATATATTACGTTTACGTCTAGTACACTTTGTCAGCTTGAAACACACAACAATGATAAATTAAGTAGAAAAAGTGAAATCCAAAAAGACAGAGCTGGGCTCAGACGTATAACAAACATCACCATGGACTGAAATAGAACTTAAATGCAAAGTAGTGAGCAGAGCTAAAGCCACAAGCCTTCTAGGTCATCATCTAAACCAAAGCACTGGTAGCCAGGAGCCCAGTTCCCATGGGGCAAAATGGACTAAACGTGCTCCATCCGAATGGGGAGACGAAAGCTGGTTTCAGTACCTGCAGTAAGTGCTGGAGGGGGATTCCCAACTGTGACACAAAAGAAGCTATTGTTGATTCTACACAGGGTTTATGCTCATAGGAAACTGTGGTCATAGGGATGCAGGTGAATACAAAGACCAGACACAGAATCAAGTTACCCGCTGGCTCAGTGGCCAGACATGTCATTTCCACAAGCTGCCACAGGGAAGAAGTGCTAACTTGTCATTAGAATATGTGGTGCTGCTCTGCAGGTTCAGAAAAGCTTTGAGGTGACATCTATAAACTTTATACAATAAGAAGGACACACACAGATGGGGAAATGAGGAATATAAACTTTCAAATCCGTTTGAGACTAAATTTAAAATGCACAAATAAATATTACTCGAAGAAAGGGAGTCAAACATCATTAAGAGTGTTCAAGGGTGTTCTCAGATGAAATTAACTTGATGAGTCTGAAAAAAAATTACAAAATAAACACGTGCTGTAATGTCGAGGAGATAAAAGAATAATCTCTATAAAAATAAACAAAAAATGAAACAAAAATTAGTAGAAAACAAACAAGAACAGGTGTTTAAAATAGAGACATTAGAGTGAGTAAAACACAAAATCTAGACTAAAACACAAAATCTAGACTACACAGTAAAAGAGAATTTAGTGAATTGGTAAAAAGTGCACAATATGTCCAAATTTGTGAGATTCACCTAAATCAGTGCATAGAAGAAAACATATAGCTTGAGTGCTTATAGATAGATCTAAAGAAAGATCTAAACTCAACAGCCTACAGTCCCACTTTAAGAAGCTAAAAAACATAAAAGCAAAGTAAATCCAGAGTAGATAGATAGGTAGAAGAAATAAATACAGATAAAAAACTAAAAAACATCAATTAAATTTAAAACATAAAATAATTATTAAACTAAAAGAACCCAATTTAGGTTCTTTGAAGAAAAAAATTCTATAAAATTAAAAAGCACTGAGACTGATCAAGTAGGAAAGAATAAAGGGGAGTACAAATTTCCAGTATTGTGACTGGAAGATGGTATATCTATTGACCCTACAGATATTAAATGTATAATAAAATAATATGAAAAAGTTATGTATGCCAACAAATTAAGCATCTTGGTAAAATAGATGCATTTCTTTAAAACATAAGTTGTCAAAATGGCACGAGATGAAAAAAAATTCAAACAGCAATTTTATAAAGAAACTGTTTTTATCAAAACTCTTCCTCTAATAAAATACAAGATCCCAATGATTTTACTGGTGAATTCTTTCAAACACTTAAGGAAGAAATAACACTAATTTTACACAAAGTTTAAAAATAAACACAGGGGACCAAACATATATCACTTTATAATGCCAGCTTAATCCTAATGCCAAAACTTATAAGGATATTATAAAAATACAATTATAAATCGATATTCCTCAAAAATATTAATGAAAAATACAAGCACATTAACTCTAGCAATTGTATACAACAATATAGTATAATTCTTGTTTCCAACCCTGACATCTCTCTAGGAATAGACTGAAAGAGTCAACAATCTATGAGCTATCCCAACTCTCATAGTACTTAAAATCCTCATGTTTGAACTTGAACTTCCAAATGGGAAAGGAAATTAACCTAGTCCCTCTATGAGTTCCTCAAGGACCTTTCTTTTTTTCTTTTATCACTCTTCTCTCTTCTATAGATTCAGTTTTATCCTAAGGCTGGTTTCCTTTGCCATAATAGGCTTGGCAGCCAATATAATGCCTCCTCATTCTCACCAATGGAAGTGAGGGACCATATATTCCTGAGGGTTTTTTTATAATCAAGGAAAGTTTTATCAAAATTCCCATAAAATATAGCCTCTTAAATCTCACTAGAGGCCTGGTGCATGACATTTGTGCACTGTGGGGGAAAGGGGTACCTCAGCCTGGCCTGCACCCTCTCACAGTCCAGGACCCCTTGAGGGATGTCTGACTGCCAGCTTAGGACATCCCCCAAGGGGTCCTTAGCACTGCTGCAGAGGTGAAAGAGGCTCCGCCACCGCTGCTGTGCTCACCAGCCATAAGCTTGGCTTCTGGCTGAGTGGTGCTCCCCCTGTGGGAGCACACTGACCACCAGGGGGCAGCTCCTTCCTTGAATGTCTGCCCCTTGGTGGTCAGTACATGTCATGAGACTGGTCATTCCACAGTTAGGGCAATTTGCATATTAGCCTTTTATTGTATAAGATTGCTTGAAAGTAAGTTTCCAGCCCATTTATGAACCAATGCTTACCAATAGGGAACGTCATGTGGTTATCAGCTTAGACCTGAGTTCTCACATCCTTCTTTGGCAAGAGGAATAGAAATGATCTTGATGGATTTACTGTAATCAAGGGCTCAAATCTGGAGCTGGGAAGCCCTCAGTAGAGAAGGGACAGAATGATTGCCGGAGAGACCAGTAGTGTCCATTGAGTGTTGCTGTCTACATCACAGGGAATGCCATCAAGCATTTGTGGGGCTGGTTAGGCTGCTGATGTGTCCTTCTCATTTTGTATTTTGAGATCCACTGGTCTCTTGCAAAAATTATTTTTAGTATCAATAAAGCTAGTTAAAAGCTGAAGCACTGACCTACTTTTCCATTACAGGGAAGACCGCGTTGCAGGAACATTTGGCTGGGAAGCTGCTGGTTCAGAGTCTGAGAGGAAATACCAAATCCAGATCTTAGGGAAATGAGATGCCTCAGGATCTGTCAGATCCCCCACGAAGTTGAGGGAATGTCCTGGCAACTTTTGTGCCCTCATTGCTCTTGGCTAATATCGGGGAATCCAGGTATTTGGAGAGCTGAGGAGGGAGATTTCATGGCAGGGACTAACTCAGCAGAATGACTTCTAAGAAAATGTGATCAGCTTTCTACTCTGACTCCAGGCTACTGAGCACTTTAAAGCCTCTTGCTTCTGTGGTCCGATTAGATGGGAAATACATTTTTTGTCTCAAATATTTATTTAAAAGTTTCATTTTCACTTAATAAATCCATAGCCATGGCATACATGGAAGGTTTACCCAAGTGGTAATTTATGCTCATTGAAGAATTACTTTTGAAACTGTATGGGCTGCCTGTCACTGAGGGAAATTGTGGCCACTCAGTTTTTAGACTTATTGGCTGTTACAGATCTGGGAGTTGATATATATTTGAAATGTTTATGCCTTCTCCTTCTTGTTAATTATCGATCTAAACCTTTATGGAGTCTGAGACATTTGTGAACAAGGCTTTCATTAATCCCCAAGGCTGCTGAGGGGTCTGGGCAATGGAATTCCCAATTAAGATATGCAGAAAACTTGGGAACTAACAGCCTAATTTCCAGGGTCACATCGTGGGTCAGTGATAGCCAAGCTTACAGAGTTTCTAACAGGGGTATAAAACATCTAATTTACTCACCAAGGATGATCCTCTAGTTGTACCTAGATCATTGTCAAGGCTGCCCCAGAAAAAAAAAAAAAGGAGGGGGAGAGGGAGGGGGGCGTAGACACATCCATTCACAATCCTCCTGGAGCCTCCTTAAGTCAGGGACACCTATCTTGTGTCTTGCTTCCACCCTTGCCTGAGTGTAATCTATCCTCTAATGTGTTTATCCCATTATTCTGAAGCAGGTATGGAAGACTTCCAGACCACTAAATCTTATCTTATACTTCTCTTCTCTTTCCTCCCATCACCTCAGCACTCTAAGGCAATGGAGGGTCTTAAAGGTAGAAACTCTGGCTAGAATCTCGGAGAGTAGTCACCAGTGGAAGGGGTCTAACATGAGTTGGTTCCTTCACTCTCCTTATTGGTGGGAGCCAGTGGAGGGTTTCAGGACCAGCCACAAGCCCTGCCATGGACATAGGAGCTGCACCAGCCCACACAAGGCCTTCCCTCCTTGGGTCCACAAAAGGATGAAGGAAGGAGGACATGCTCTGTTCTCTTCCCCCATGTTGTCTTCTTAAGGGACTTAAGAAGAGCCTCCAACTCCTTGCCTACTCCCAATAATTTTCTAAAAGGATTCCTTGCTCAAGAAGCAATTGAAATGGTTTCCTTCTATATACAAGACTGCCTTCACCTGTCAAGCCTTCCAGAAATATTGTAGTGCCTCTGAATTCTGACTCTGGTCTCCCCGGCATGTGTCTTACCTTTTGTTTCCTTGGAGATCTTGATTTTGAAGAAAGAATACAGATTGCTGGGAAATGGGGAAGCAGACATCAGATCCTGGAGGCCTCAGGTGCTAAGGCAAAGAATCAGATGTTGCTTTGGGGGCTGCGTGGAGCCCTTTTCCAAAGTACCTGCTTCACCTTTTGGAGGTTGAGAGGAGACTCAGCCTCCTTCCCTAATGGTCCAGAGGCACTGTGAGCCCAGAGAATCCTACGCCTTGTGTGAAAACTAGAGGGTTCTCAGCTCTAGACCAGCCATCTCTTGCCAGTGGACACAGGAAAGACCCTGATAACGTTCCCTGCCCAAGCCCCTCCTATGTAAAGAGGCTGAGGCCCACTGAGTCTACATGAAGGCTTCAGTCTTTCAATCACATGCTCCTGATTACAAATGCAAGAATGACGGGGCCCAATGGGGTGCTGGCCTCCAGGAGGCCTGTGGTTTTATGTGTGTGAGCAAGCACATTTTGTTTAAATAGACCTTCCTCCTGCCCCCACCTCCGCCACCCCCTCTTTATTCATTGCTAACAGATGCTGCCCAGGCTGCAGCCAGACAAGAGCAGGAGCACACGGGCTCCCACACAGGAGAAGCGGGAAAACTGATGAGCTGCCACAAAGCAGGGTGTATGGGGGCCTTGGCTTTGAATTTCAATCCCCCCTCTGGCTCCCCTTACCCCCCACTAGGCAAGCCTTCAGACAATTTCTGTTCTGTGTCCTTCACATCTGAGAACAGCCAGATGAAAGGAGGCCAGTGCGGGCTGCTTCAGAGTGAGTGCTCCTCTGACAACTGCAGTAGGACCAGGGACTGGTCCATGGCCTCCTCCCAAGGTACCAGCGGGATAGGAAAGAGAATGAGGCTGAGAGCCCTGGCAGGAACAGCTCCCTCTTGCTCATACCCGGATCTTCTGACATTAAAAGTGTGACCTGTCTCTGCAGCTCAAACCACCCTGAGCCAGACAGAGAGGCCAAAGCTGAGAAGGAAGCGAAGGAGGGGCACTAGAGCAAAACCCTCATGACCATAGCTCTCTCTCGAACCCCTTCACATTCATCTGAACACCCTAACAATCTGACATTGCGCCATGTCACATGAACGATCCCCTGTAGTAGCAAGCTTGCTAACTGTCCTGCTAGGTATAACCAACCCCCTAAACTCTACCTGACTCCTGCCCATCTTCAGGGCCTAGGTAAGGGACACCTCTCCTTTAAAGCCTACCTTGACCCCCAGTCCCAGGTGGACATTGCTGCCTCTGAGCCCCAAGGCTGGACATGGCCCAGCATGTATCACTTACACATGAGAAATCTTGATGGGCCTTGGTGTCAAAGACCTGAATTGGAATCCTGGCTCTGCTGTGCACATCAACTGTGTGACCCTCACTATGTCCCATGGCCACATAAAAATGTGGCCTCCTTACCTGAAAAATAAAAATGTTGGTGTCATTCCTGCCATCTATACCATCACTATCATGGAATCAACTGAGAAACCAGGTGTTGAAGGACTGTATCAACTGTACAAGGAAAATGACAGTGTCATCTGCTGCTTCATTATTATTACTCAGTGTCATGACTGTTAATACTGGATAGTGGAAGGAGGAACCTTCTGAGGAAATCCATGTCAATTACTCAATGATCTCCTCCAGAAGGACTTAGTTTCATTTACCTTTTCCTTGAGGTCAGTTTCAACACAGAGTGGAGTGTAGACAGGAGATCCCTTAGCTGGGAAGTCAAGGAGACTGGGCCAATTTCTGCCTATCCATCCACCCTAAGGGTACTGATCACTGGTCTGATCTGGGTGCTCTTATAACCTCTAGAGTCCCTATACTCTCAAAGTGGGCCAAGATCACCTTCCTGGATCTGACGTTATGTGCATAAAAGTTTACAAAGTGAATGTGCCAAGCAAAGACATGGAGGAAACTTAAAGCTGAGTGAAAAGGGTGAAGGGATTAAGCAAAACCAAACAAACAAACTCACAGACACAGACAACAGCACGGTTATTACCACAGGGAAAAAGGAGAGGGTAAAGGAGGGATAAATGGCAATGGAAGGAGATTTGGCTTGAGGTGGCAAACATACAGATGATATATTATAGAATTGTACACCTAAAACCTATATAATTTTATTAACCAATGTCATTGCAATAAATTCAAAAATTTTTAATTTAAAAAGTAAAAAATAAGTTCATATTACTAAGTAAAAGAAGCTAATTTGAAAAGGCTACATACTATATGATTCTAACTATATGACTTGCAGAAAAGGCAAAAGTATGGAGATAGTGAAAAGGATCAGTAGTGATTGCCAGGGGTTGGGGTGGTAGGGATGAGTACACAGAGCACCGAAGAATTTTAGGGCAGTGAGAATACCTTCAGGGTGGAGACAAGTCATTACACATATATCCGAACTCACAGAATGTACAACACCAAGAGTGAACTGTAACCTACACTATGAACTTTGGGTGATAATGATGTGCCAATGTAGGTTCATCAATTGTAACAAACGTGATTGGGGTATGCTGATAATGGGGGAGGCAATGAATGTGTGGGTGGGGGCAGGAGATAAATGGAAAATCTCTGTACCTTCCCCCTCAACTTTACTGTGAACCTAAAACTAACTTCTCTAAATTGTTTTAAATAGTCTTTTAAAAAGGGGAGGGAGGATGTGTTCCTCATAACAGAAGTTCATATCTGCTTTTTTGTGAATCCCGAAGGCTGAGTTAGCTGTTTGGCTTTTCATGAGATTGGGGCCCACTTTCCAGGCTTCCCGAGGAAGAGAAAAGGAGGATAGGAAATTAGCAGGGGTGCTATGGACCACAGGAAAGCACTGCAAGGGGAAATGAACAGGAGAAACACAGTACAGGACAATGTCCAGACCTCAGTATAGAAGATAGGTCTATACATAGATACATAGACAAATAAATCCTATATAATAAAGGGCTAATATGCAAATAAGCTGAATGGTGGACCGACTGGTTGCTATGATGCACACTGACCACCAGGGGGAAGACACTCAACGCAGGAGCTGCCCCCTGATGGTTAGTGTGCTCCCACAGGGGGAGTGCCACTCAGCCATAAGCCCTGAACCAGGCTCATGGCTGGCGAGTGCAGCAGCAGTGGCAAGAGCCTCGCAGGCGAGTTGTTAAGGAGCGAGAGGTCCCAGACTGCAAGAGCCCTAGACTGTGAGTGGGATGTTTGCCTGCCAGCTTGATCAGGCCTAAGCTGGCAGGCAGACATTCCCCCAAGGAGTCCCAGACTGCAAGAGGGTGCAGGCCAGGCTGAGGGACCTGCCCCCCGCCCCCAGTGCTCGAATCTCATGCACCCAGTCCTTTAGTTAAATAATAGTCATTGCATGGACTATATGAGTCACTAATAATGTGCCAAGCATTTCACAGATATTATCTCATTTAATTTCCTACCCTGTGAAGTCAGCAAAACAACCCAGTTACTTCAATGTAGAAGTGCAGTCCTGAGAAGGAAATCTTCATCAGAGATACCCTCTTCAGACCCCTTGCTCTCGCCTGAAATGACTCCTGGTGTGACTGACGAATTCATGTTTCTGAGCACTTGGAGAAAGGGGAGAAGGACAAGAGGTACTGCTGTTCCCTGCACGACCACCATGAACCAGGCAATGGGCTGGGTGTGCTACCCACACACTCTCACTGAAGCCCACAGAAATCCTGAGTGGATTGTATTTCATTGATAACACTTTCATAAATGAAGAGATCAAGGTGAGATAGGGTTGAAATGAGCCCAGGCCATAGGCAGGTCCACAGAACCTGTTATATTAATTGGCACTCAATAAATATGCATTGAATTAAATGGGATGGAATGAAATTGAATATCCTCTCTTCATAAAGTCAAATTCTATTGGAGGGTGCCTCGTTTCCACAGCCCTGGCAGCCTGCCACCTCAATCTCTCTGTAAAAGGCTGCAAGGAGCCCCAGGAGCCGTTTGGAGAAGCGAGAGCAAGAAGTGGTACCTCCCGCATTAATGAAAGTGTGTGGTGGTCATGGGTTTGGGCTGAGGCTGTAGTCTGTGGGCCACAAAATCTCACCAGCCTTGTAAAGGGAGAGATACGTATGCAAAAGGCTTGTCAGTTGGATTGCACAGGGCTCTCTCCTCCCTGAACACCTTAGGAAGGCAATTCTGGTGGTAGCCAGAGTGGCCATGAGCCAGCCTGGAGCAGTATGCGCTTCTGCCCTCAGAACTATCAGAATGTTCTCCATTATATTTGACACAGTGATGGCACTTGGCTGTCTGGGCCTCCAGCAGGGACCAGAGAGGAACAGGGTAATCATTTTAAATGACTGAAAATAATTTGCTTTAAAAAATGGATATAGTGGGTGTCTCCTACCTAGAAATATCTCTCAGAGAGGGAACAACCATTTTGGATTTCTGCAGCTAGCTCGGAAACTAGACTTAGAACATTTTCAGTCGGTGGCACCAAAAGTCTGCACAGTATAATAGCTCCGGAATGGATATTTTAATTGGAATGTGAGCTCGACATTCCAGGACACGAATCCTCCTGAGAACGCTGATGTGCCCTCCTTCACCGAGTAATCCAGTCATGGGGCTGGTTTTTAATCAACAAGAAAGTCAACCGGGGACTTTGGACCATTCTGCTTGTCTCTTGAATATGTCAAGACGTTCGACCAGTTATTCCCATTCTCATGGCTCAGACCACGAGACTTCACCACCCGTGACTTTCTGAGCTACACGGCAAATGCTGGGAGAGGCAGACACAGGAAAGAGGAGAGCTGATGGGCCTGAAAGCAACTGCAGTCAAAATAGGTCACCCCTTTGGTTTCTGCAGAAAGGCCTTCCCTGCTACTGTTCCCCAGGCGTCAGGGTCCACTTCCCGCTTAGAAGCAAGCAACAGCTTGCAGCAAGCTTTTGTTGACACAAATTCCATGTTGCCTGGTGCTTTTGTTTGTTTCACACATAATTCACATTTTTCTATCCTACATGCATTTTTTCATAGTCCATCCCAAAGCAATGTCCTGCCTCCCATCCGGGACTCCCCATCTGGGGTCAAAGTCCCCGCAGATAACTGGGCTAAGGGTGTTGATGGAACACTCAGTGCGATGGAGCTGACATATTAGGAACTAAATTCCTGCAGTGCAGAGATTTGGATCAGATCCTAAATCAAACACAAAAATGAGCCATCGCTCAGGTAGCCCAGGCTGAAGGACACAGCAAGGGTCAAATGTGCTTATTCCTTTCCTAAAGACGTTTACACAGAAGTCAGGGGGAAGAGGAGGAAAGTGCCCCTTTTGGATGAGTCTTGGGGGGTCAAGGACAGGGAGCAAGAACAGGGGACCCACTGGGTATCATCTGTGAGACTAATGGCATCTGTAAGGTAAGTGACTTGTCACAACTCCTGAAAGTGACGATCACCTTCCTATCTCCCAGCCCCAGGACACTTGAAAGGAGCTTCTAAACATGGCTTCTTTACTTACAGCGGATTCCATGGTAGACTTCGTGGAAGCTTACAAAGTCATAACTAGAAAAAACATCGGAAGCCACTCATTGCAACTCCCTGCATAAGGCAGGACTCTGCTCCCCAGCACCTCCCACAGCATAAGCCACCTTAGCAGGGCAGGATGCGCACTATCCCACAGGACGCCCATATCCTTATTCCACACACCTCTCTGATCAAGGCCCTCCTTCTACTGAGCTCAAGCACAAGACCCTCCGTCTTCCACCGATGAGTGTAAATCCTGCTTCAAAGTCACAATGACTAAGTCCCTTCCTTTAACCATGGCTGGAGCATGCGATGGTTGTCGGCATGGGTTTTGCCATCATTCTGTCCTGAGTTCAAATCCCACCTCTGCCACTTACTCACTTTGGGCAACTTAAATCCTCCAACCCTCAATTCATCTGACACAAGAAGCATGGTGGGATCCATCCCATCAGTCAGGTTTGCCTTTAGGTGCCATAATGGTGGCCGGACCACTTTGCAGAGAAGGAGCACTTGGTGCTTTGTCCTGGCTTTGCCATGGTAGGTTGTGTGGCTCATGCAATTCACTTAACCTTCCCGTAACTCACTCCTGCCTTTCCTAATATGTCGCCTGTCCTGCCTATTAGTGTCTAGGTGCTGCTATGAAGATCAAATGCAAATGTGTGGCTTGCACATCTGGGCCCCCATGGGTCTATGGCACAGCCCCATTGCAGGCCTAGGCAAATGTGTAGTGCTCAGTAAAAGCCTATTAAGTTTCCTCTGTGCTTTCTGAGTGAAAGATGAGGAATTGTGGGTCGAGGAGGAAAGAGACTTATTAGAGGGGGTTTATAATTTGGCAGGCCGTCTGGGAGGATCAAGTCTACAGAGAGCAGAGGGTGTATGCTTGGGCTGCAGGAGAAAGCTCTGGGAGACAGGGGAGGATTTAGGTGCCACCTGTTGTAAAAGAACCAGAGGAACAGGAGTGATGAAAAAAGCAGATCCCTGGGCTCCGGAAGGTGCTTTGTGGTTGTCTCCATCGTGCAGATCAAAGGAGCTCTGAGGAGAGGTTTGCAAAGAAGAGCCTGATGAGCTGAGGGGCTGGTGGGCAGACAGGGCTGGGCTGGGGCGAGGGCACAGGCGTGAACCCAGCCAGGAGGCTTCTCAGTGGAGGGGTGTCAGCGGAAGCCCCAGCGCTGCAGTGTTTAGGCAAAACGAGGCAGTTTGTCCCAGGAGAGGATATAGCACTTCACAATCAGCTCCTTTAATTCTCTCTCATTCCCCACGTCTGACGCCTCTCTCAAGAACAACCCCAAAGGTAACCTTTCCCAAAAGGCTTTCCCTCAACTCCGAAGCTCTATCGAATCTACCCATTTCTAAAATTTCTGTAAGAGTTTTGGCTGTCTATGGTACAGTGTAGTGACGAATATAAAAATGTCATTCTCAGACAATTTATCTATCACTATTTTAAAATAAGGTTATTTAACATTTTACAGCTAAAATATATCATAGTCCCCACTCAGCCACCTAGAATCCCCCTGGAACAGACATCAAATTATATAAAAGGGATTTCTGTCTCATCTGTTCTTGCTTTGAACTCCTGAGCTCCTTACTTGCTCCTCCACTCTGAGTTCTGCTATGTGTCCAAAATAACCAATGGCCCGTATCCTTCACATGGCATGACTTCCCTTCCCTTCCTTTCATCCACCTGTTCTTCCCTGGTTTCCTGATCGTAGTCCCTCCCTCTGCCTTTACACTGCCTCACGGAAAGTCTCCCCACCTGGCTGGCTCAGAAAGACACCAAACATCTGCAATGACATGACATGCTACCAAAAGATGATTCGAGACCCAGCTCTGTGCCCCTTCTTTAATTTCCCTTGTTGCTTACAGCAGACCCATCCATAAACTAGTCATTTACGAAAGGCTGGGAAGTGTCACGTGTCTCTGAAGGAAGTGACACAGTAGCCAGTGAAAGGAGCAGGGTAGTGGAGAGGATTGGTGCCAGAAATGAACTGTCCACGGATTCCCCTGTTACAACATGGATCTTGCACACAGAAGATGCTCAGTGAATATGTGCTGAATAAAATCTAGAGACCCACGGCAGAAGGAATAAACATGAAACACCCCAAGTGGAAAAGTGGGTAAGGAAGAACTAGGAAAAGGAGCAGTTGCT